>JAQGAO010007472.1:0-11267 GCA_034697705.1 Ommatoiulus sabulosus
GGAAGCCAGCTTCTTTCCAAAGTTCGGAATCGAGCATTTTATTCATTCCTGAAGTTTGAGAAATATGGCAAAAATTGAAAGAAGTAAAGTTCTCCAAGATCTGTTGGGGAATTTGGAAATGATTTGCGAAGAACTGAAGATCGGTAAACTCTCTCGTTATTTTTTGAGGGCTTGATTTGAGCTGGCTCTGTTTTGAATCGAGCTAGCTAGCTCTTCCAGTGCGATGTATCAGCATCATGGAACAACTAGAGCTCGTGCCAATTCCTCATGTACTTTTCAGATCGTTGCGTTAAAACAACAGTCTCGTCTGAGTCGTTTTGCAGAGAAGAATTTTGGAAAAAGATAGGTAAGACCGATTTCATGTTATATTGAGGTTTGCAAGCACTGCAGCAAAATAAAGTTTTGGTGTAACTGTTATGACATGTTGTGGTGTAATCATAAACATCAAGATTATCAGAAGACAGTCATTGATGACGTTTCTAAACAGCTGCTAAAATATAGCCATGATTGACAGTTGTCAGGAAGAGCGGTCTTTGCCGACAATATAAGGTAAATATTGCAAAGAAATTTGTAGCAGATTATTACCTTATCCGATGGCTGAAAAATCTGCCATGATGCAGTGTCTGGAAGATCGTGAATGAGTCCGCTGAGCTAACTAAATCATAGTGACTGTAGATACTCCATAGA
Source organism: Ommatoiulus sabulosus (assembly GCA_034697705.1). NCBI lineage: Eukaryota > Metazoa > Arthropoda > Diplopoda > Julida > Julidae > Ommatoiulus > Ommatoiulus sabulosus. The sequence continues at coordinate 688 of JAQGAO010007472.1, forward strand.
CTAGGCCTGATGGCACGTGTAATTTTACACATTTTGTGTGATAATTTTACATGCTGTATGCAGCAGCCTGTTGGTACGTAAACCTCACCTTGATCATTGATGTCAGAGCAGTTTAGCACCTTTATTTGCCAATTGTTATCGAAAATACAGTAGGATGGGGATTTGAAATTACTGTGAAAGTCGCTTAATTCGATCACGTTGTTCGGGAGCGACTTTGACCGAAAAAGGCGATGGATGTTATATATTGGAATTGTAAATATTATATATATTATATTTAATCGTACGTATGTATTACATATTTTTAAAATTATATCTTTTTTACAAAAAGTGGCAAGTTGTGTTTGATGATGCCTGTACACTGCAATGGCTGAAATTTAATTTTCTAAAATAGGAGTTGAAATCCATGTCGAGTCCATCCGCTGATGCATTTAAATGCTTAGATGAATGCATGCGCCTTGTCCAAACGTGTCCGTGCTTGTAGGAAAGCTGCTCAAACTTGTTTTGCGCATTTGCGTTATGTAGACATATGAAAAATATGATCTCGTTGTATGTCTGTATATTTTATAGTGGATTCGGGCAAGTGCGTTTCTCACGAAGCAACAAAATTGAGCTTGGTTTTTAGCAGACCGCCACTACCTGAGGCAGCCTCCCTCGAACCGATATGCCGATCTACAGAGATGGCCTGTTTAGCTCTCGTATCCACACTTTGTAAATTTCCGGAAAAGCAGGGTGATTATCGTGCATTCCAAGAAAAATGGGTTATAATATGTTTAAGAAATGGTACTCTTACATAAAAATCCCTGTTGGGGCATTGCCATTTTCAGGTACGGTGATTAGGAAGTGCTTGAGAGCCGACGTTTCTGCTATTATTCGCTCTTTGTGTTGCCTGCTAAATGAACTACTTGATTTTGAGAGAAAAGGGTAAGCTATGTCATTGAATGATTTTTCGATCAAATTTGAAACACGAAACCCGGATATTTATCATCGAGTTTTATCGATTTTGATAGAATCGGACAGCTTCAAATAACCGGAAGTATTTGGGAAAATTGCCAAAAATTGGAAAATGCTCTGACAAGTAATTTCCTAATGCCATAACCACAAACTTGTTCGAGCGAACGTACTTTATAAACCTTAAATTTTTTGCAGACAACAAATCTGCTGTTTTGCAACAAATATCATCGTTTAATTCGCTGATTAAGGATGCCCAGCAAGAATTGGATGAGGTTAGGTTTTTCTTATTTCCCGAGTGATTTTATGGCCTTGTTTAAAATGTTTTGGCACATCCTATTATATGATATGCCCTTACGTAGTGCTTAAATTCCTCGTATCATCCTCTGTAGGCAATAAGAGATAATTTAAATAAAGTCAGCGATGAAGATGAAGATGAAGATGTGGATGATGTAGATGATGCCGAAGAAAACTTCGAAGACGATGATTTTCAATCCAAATGGAGTAGCGATGAATTGGAGATAGCAAAGGCCTCTTTGGGATTGTTAAAAACTGCTCAGACTTGCTCAAAGAAGGCTCATGAAGTAAGTGATCGTCATCTATTGAACAGTGAAAGACGCTTAATTCGATCACGATGGTTCCGGCGATTTCGTCCGAAATTGGCAATGAATGTAAAAAAAACACGCTAAAAATTGACCTTATCAAAATAATTTGCTTCATGTTTTAAAAACAGGGTTCCCCCAGACCTGGAAAAGTCAGGGAAGAATGGCTTATTTTGAAAAAGTCAGGGAAATTCAACGCAGTCATGGCGATCCAAACTTAATACTTCTACATGGTTGGCTCAGGGCCCATATTCCGAGTAGATATTTACAAAAATTTCCTAGTTTTCAAGTTTCCAAGATTTATATTTAGTTGCAAAATTTTCCTCGTTTTCCGAGAACAAATTTGCAAATTTTCCACGTTTTCAGAGCACAAATTTTCAACATTTTCAAACATATTAGGAATACAAAATTGTCAGATTTTTAAATTATTTTCAAGCAAATTTTTTAAATTTACCTACCCTGGAATAGTCAGGGTAGGTAAAAAGGAAATTTCTGGGGGAACCCTGACAAATGAATATATTTAATTCTGCATATTCAAAACCTGGACAATATTCTAGTAATTTCGCATTTTTACTTCATAGACAGTATCTTCTAATGGAAAATCTGACGAACTTCAAGAAGAGCTAGATGACATCGCCGGATGCGTGGAAGCTTCCAGCAATGCCGTAGACGACTTTGTCTCTTCCTTGTATCAACCGATGAACAAATTGGAAGCTATGAAAAAAGTAAGTGTTCGTCGCTCGACTTTCGTGGATGATTAATTTATAGCGAACGATTTTAAAACATCAAACTCCCGCATTCGTTATTTCCTTTGGTAGGCTGATGCCCTTGCTTTTCATTTACAATCCATTCTGGCCGGTATCAGGTAATTCATATTTATAGTTAATTTTTTATTCTCATTTTTTAATTGTTTGTGTTAAATCTGGATCTGGATTGTGTAGTAACTTTCTAAATGTCGTATTGCACGTTGCTGATGATACAGATCGGAGAGTCCATTTTTTTTCCCTCCCAATTTTGTTACTTTTGTTGACTTTCTTAAAGGCAGGGAAAGTTGAAAATGTCTGGAAAAATGACCTATTCTAAAAAAGTCAGTTGCTGATGATACAAATCGGAGAGTCCATTTTTTTCCCTCCCAATTTTGTTGACTTTCTTAAAGGCAGGGAAAGTTGAAAATGTCTGGAAAAATGACTTATTCTGAAAAAGTCAGTGAAATTTGACATATTAATGTTGTCACAATCCAAAATTAAAATTTTCCCCAGTACAAAGTTGCAAAAATGTCAACAGTTTCCGAGGGCAAATTTGCAAAACTTTCCACGGTTTCCAAATACAAATTTGCAAAATTGTTATTAGATTCAGAGTCAACAAATTCAAAAAGTTTTCATTCTAATTTTGCAAATTGAATTCATGTGTATTGTCATGTGTAGATTTTACAAAATCGTGGATAATGCTGAGATCATTGGTCAGGCAAATTTGTTTAAAATCCTGGAAAAGTCAGGGCAGTGTAATGCGAAATTTCTGGGTGGGGGCTGTGTGATGTTTTGTTAGCAACTGCTCATGCGCTGAAATGCAAATTTCAGGAAATTTGCAGAATTTTTCTCCGTTTGTTCTTAGCTTCGTTGAATTTCAGATATCAATTCTTAAGGTAATATTATGCAAAATTTGCATTTCACGCATGATTAAGCTCGTTAGAACCTATGAAAAAATTGCTCGTACGTGGATGTTAAAATATTTTTTTAGTAATTTGTGGAACTTTTTATCTTACAGGAAGAGCCACTGCTACACGGATGCAGATGCAGCCTGGTGGGGTTTCTTGTGGAAAGCCATCGAGCACAACTTGAATAAAGTTGAAAACTTAACCGGGAAAAGGTTGGGGTAATGCGATACACATAGTATTTCCGGGGTTTAAAAAAATTCATTGCAGTTGCTCTCGTCAAATGTTATTTATACTGTACATAAAGAAAATGCATTTGTATAAACGTTTGTCTACCAGAGTTCTTTAAATGTCACTGCGAAGGAACGACCGTTTAAGGGTTAGGCGTGAAAGATATTTGCGCACATTCGTTCTCAATTTATAACTTTTATTCGGAAAGTGAAAGCATTCGGTCGGGAGTACAATATTATACACGAGTCTGCAACGAAAGTGACTATAACGAGGGATTTTCTTATGAAAGATGACATTAGCGATGATCCGTAAAGGCAATTCAAGGCCTGGGTGGTGGTCTCATACCTGGAGGAGGACCTGGAAGAAAAACACGAGATTATAGCAGAGTTGTTTTTTTAAATGCGGTGAAAATATCCGAAAAAATTGTGGTAAAAATTACCTCCTCGCATCATTCCTGGTGGTGGTGGACCTCTCATATTTGGGGGTGCACCCATCGGAGGTTGCATTCCTCGACCCATCGATGGTGGCATGCCCGCTACGAGAAAGGCAGGTAATACAAATTAACTTTACGGTAGTTTCACCGGGAAAGGTATTAGATTAAAATTTCAGATAGATTAATGGGACATTAATTAAACCTGTAAAGCAGTTCTAGATTATTTTTGAGAACACTGATGATGAGAAATCCGTTGGAAACTTACGCATCATTCCAGGTGGTGGGCCCATCATGCCAGGAGGGGGACCTCCACGTCCTGGCATTCCTTGCGGTGGTGCCATTCGTGGGCCCATGCCCACGGGAGCGCCAGGACGGATCTGTGGCGGTGCAGCCACGGCTGTACCGCGGCCCTGGGGCGTCATCACTTGCTGCGATGGACCGCCTACTCCTCTAACTGGACCTTGCAATCCTAAATGGAAAAGAAATCGTCAGTTATAGGGCACTCTACTTCACGTATCATTCTCAAAAAAGTATTCAAGTTGAACGAACCTGCGGGAGCTGTACCGACGGGAGCAACGGGGACACCGCGGCCAGCAGCACGACCAATGCCTGGGCCAGGCGCAGCGCCGGGAATGGGCACTCTGGGAATGTTTTCCTGAAAATGCAGGATTGATTCGGTTAGTTATCGAATTAAATCTGGAATTGGGGTTAATTTTGCCCGCATAAAGGATGACGTTTGGTTTATTGGCAACATGAGAGGACGGACCAGGGTTCCCCCACTGACTTTTCCAGGTTTAAACAAATTTCCATGACCGATGACTAATTTCAAAACTGACATATGCTATTGTTATCCATGATCTTGCAAAGTTGACAAAGGACAATACTCAAATATTTTGAAAATTAACATAGGAATATGTGGAAAATTTGTATTCGAAAAATGTTTAATTTTGCAAATTTGTACTCGGTAAAAGCTGAAAGTTTTGAAAATTTCTCCCTCAGTTTATGTTACAAATGTTGCGAATTTCTCTTTGGAAACTGTCGAAAATTGTACAAATCTGTACTTTAAAAGTTTACAAACTCATTCTCAGAAACTTGAAAATTTTGCAAATTTGTCTTCAGAAATTGCTAAAAATTTTAAAGTTTGCAAATGGGCCATGACCAAACGATGTACAAGGACCGATTTTGGATCGTGACTATATTAATCCGTTGAATTTCCCTGATTTTTTCAAAATAAGTGAATTTTTCCCTCACTTCTCCAGACATGTTTAAGTTTCCTGACTTCTTCCAGATCTGGGGATGCCCTGGGAACAGGCACACTGCTCCCAAATTCAAGATAGGATGTCCTTAACACTGTCAAGACTTTGTTCGGTCTGACATTTTATAGATTTTAAGCAAATGTTTGTTCTATTTCTGCTACGAGGGCTAAATTAAAATACCAACGCCAGGGGATGTGCCAGCGTCCTCTACCTGGAAATAGCCTATTACCTACGAAGGGGGACTTCCACCCCCCAAGAGGGATCGTTAAGCAAATACTGTGAAATAAAAATGCTAAATGCATGCCAATAAATGTCATCCCCTTTCAGGAAAATCTGCAACGTTCACATCCTGCACCCAGTGGGATCTTTGTCAGGCCATGGTGACAACTGACAACACGTGTTCAAAGAGTGTAAAATAGCAACCTCCGCAGGTGGGGGTCCTTCCACTGTCATCGAAACGATGTTTTCACCCCTCAACAAGACCAATCCTAAAACTCTTTTCTCTTCTCTTTCAGAGTGCTTGGTGTTCTTGGGCTTGATTTTTCTGAATTCTTCGCAGTCTCCAAGAATGAGGTTCATGTGTTTATCGAAGGCTGCAAGTAAAAAGAACCGTTGTTCATTGAACTAAAAGGTAACGGAAGATGGCCCCAAAAACATCAAGTTCTCGAGCAACTTACCTTTGAAAGTGCCTATGAAAATTCGGCTGTCCTGCAGGATGACTCTCATCCTGTAGTTGATATGCTGAAGCATTTTATTATTCTTGCTGATAGTCTGGTAAAGAAAAAGCAAAACGATAAATACGCGGACATTTGGTCGATTTTCAACTTTCCCGGCGCTAGCTAACACCACATTCAAATCGCTTTTAAAAACTGGGGAAAAGCATCCCGGAATCCATCGAAAGGATAAAATAAATTTTAAGGATGTTTACTTACCATTTTGACTGGAGTTTGTGGCGGAAAACTCGATAAAAATAAAGGATGGCGTAGGATTTCAGAGGACTGACACTGACAAAGGCTGCGATTAGAATCACTGTGTTAGAATGCCGAATGGACGTCCATGAAACGTTCGAATGACGAAAGAGGCTGAACGGAAATAAAGAGCGCTATCGTAGCGCTGTGTGTGTTTTCTACGTGGCGCTACCGAGCGTACGCGTTCTAACGTTCCTCCTGTACAGTTCGATCAAAAAATGTTGTTTTTAATGCGGTTTTGAAGCCTGATATTTACAATTCTAAACTAAAAAATTGAAATCACGTAGTTTTTAATTGATTAAATAATAAAAAGCAGCTCCATAGTCGGTTAGTTTCAGGGAGCGCTTCTGAAGGCGCTCAAATCAAACTTGGCAGTGCTGTCGATTTATCCTAAAACGTCCCGTAAGTTAGGGATAATTAATTGGATGCCGTCTTGAAAATTGTTCGGATAATGCGATTGTATTTTAATGCGAATATTTTATAGCGTTAGAACGTGCGGAGATTTTTTAACGTATTGATATTTTTATCGCTGTTTAATTTTTTAACGCGATAAACAAGTTGCATTTTTATTTTATTTTCTCCACACGCTATCTGGCAGCGTAGGTCTCGAGACGTACGAAAACCGACTCCTCGATTTCGAACTTGAAACACCCGGCATTTAGGTAAATAATTTGGTAATTCCGCGTATTTATTGCATTCTCGTTGCGATGTTTACGTCGTTATTCAACGTAAGCGTGAACTGGGCTAATTTTTTAGATGCCAGAAAGCCCGAGGTTCCAGAGAAGTCCAAGAAGTTGGGTGGCGCGCATGGCTCGTGCTCGTTCGATTCTCTCGTAAACAAAAAGTTTGTGTAAAATCGCACGACTGATCCTTGATCCGAAACATGGAACTAGACGAAAGCGGCTTCGAGGATTTGCTGGATCAAGCCGAGCTGCTGACTGCTACCATCGACAGCAGCGGAGAATTGCCAAGAGTGGACAGAAATCTGAAGCAGTTGCTGGAAGTTGGGCGGGAACTGTGGTTGTAAGTCGTTTGATCAATCAACACTATCGTATTAGTCCTTTTACATTTTTAGTGCTCATGCGCAGAGATGCAGCGCCCCTAGTCAAGAAAAATGTTGTACTTAAAAATGGGCACAATAATCACAGGAAATGCAGAAGCTCTTGGATATAACGGGGTAGTACGGGATGGACTTCGGGTTGAGGTTTGGGGAGGACAAATCGGGGTTGCTAGCGATTAATGAAGGGGAGGGGGACACAGGGGTGGTCCCTAAATGGGGCCGTCATAAGATTGGTAGACAGTTATAAGTACCTTGGGGTGCTTTTCAGCAAAGAGAAGAAGTACTTGATGGGGATGGAGGATAGGATTCTCGTAAAGGGAAGGATGGGAGGCTTGTTGCACAAACTAGCCTTCCAGTCCTTCTCACATTATGAGATTATCAGAGATGTATGGAAGGGGGTGGGCGTGCTGGCTGTCACATATGGGAATGAGGTGCTGTTACACGGCTAGAGTGAACCAAGAATTGGATAGGATGCAGAGGACTAATGCACGGATGGCTCTGGAGGCTAACAGATTTACGGCTGTCGAAGCTTTGCAGGGAGATATGGGATGGTCTGGGTTTGAAGCGTGGGAAATGATAGGGAAGGAGACATATTTGCAACGACTGTGGAAGCTGGGGAAGAAAGCTTCAGCAAGACAGGTGCTGGAGTTGGTGAGGGGGCAGGGATGAAAGACAAAGTGGTGGACAAGAGTCCGAAAATTTGGCGATAGGTTAGGGTTGGATGCAACAAATAAGGGTACATGGCCAAAGTCGGAGAGAGCAATGAAGAAGTTATAGTGTCAACATTGTCTTTGGTCAGTGAATTTTTTAAAACCTGGAAAAGTCACGGAAGTTGCAAATGAAATTTCTGGGGGAACCCTGTACTATTGGTTTGTTGTTTCCAGAATTAATTTATCAACTCTATATTAAAACTGATCTATTATAAATGATAATGAAGGGATATAATAATATAGATGAAGGATATAATGAAGGATAATAAGGGGACTGCAGTTTTGATAAATTTTGCATTATGTAGGCTATGTAAGATTTTCTTTTAAAACTGCTTTAGAAAAGTGTTCTTAGCAATCTACACTTGTATGTTATTATAAATGCATGCCCGTATATCACAGCTTGCATCATTATAAATTGTATATTAGTTTTATTATTATTTATCATAAATTGCGGTTTTATTACTCTACGTGGAAAAGCAGGTGTGATTGAAATTTTGTAGCCATCATTAGGAATGATTGTACTCAAATTTCTTAATTTTTTTTAGAAATAATGATAGGATTAGTGCATTAGTGATAGATAATACTATGTTGATTCAAGAAAAAATTACACACTTGTAAATTACGGAGAAATTGCTGAAATGGCCCAGTGGAATGTGGTAGAAACCATCATCGAAAATTTAAACTTAGATGAAGGATTTGCTAAAACAGAGGTGGTGGATCAAAACAATTCTTTACGACATTTGCAGATTTTGGATGATATTGCAATTGCATGCATGGTTTTATTCCCAGTAATAAATTGTGATTCCTTGGTTGTAAGGGAAAGTTTGTCTGAAGAGGAGGACAACCTAGATGTTTTTTCTGAGCCAGAGTCTGACCCTGGGTTAGGGGAAGACGAATTTTGAAGAGTTGAGTGTCATCCATATTTCCGAAAATCGGTTAAAATTGAGATTCTTGTATACATATAATCTTTAGAATTTCAGGGGGATTCCTCTGCTAGGTGAGGTTAATTCCACCTATCTTAATTAATTTTATTTTTGTGGTTCTTAACTGATTTTTGAGCAGAAAATCGAAAGTTTATGTTAATTTTCAGAAATTTTCAAAGAATTTGAATTTCAAAAGGAATAAAAATTCCAAAATTTGTGGAGGCCATCCTTATCAGGCAAGGATAGCTCCGCTTCTAAAGTTAAAGTAATAATTTCCTGAATTTACAGAAAATTTAAAGATTTTTGGGCATTGTTTACCCATGACCTTAACCCTAATCTGACATCTTTCACTGGTGACTGAAGGATAGCCACAAATCCCTTCTTATGATGGTTTTTTTATTTATAAGATTAAACCCTAGAATCTTACCCTGTACTGCATATTATCCAGTATTATCCAGGCCTTTAAATGCCTATATACCGGAAATTCTTGCACAAAAACACCTCATAGAGCCATGTGCTCACCAGTAAGATAGATAGATATAGATGTTTTTACTCCTTTCAAACGGATGGCTTTATAATTAGTTAATGTGCACATGTGTGCCACCCTGTGGCTATCCGTGACAGGGTTGAGACATTTGATGGAGCTGCCACCACGTCACTAAACGCTGTTTAACCAGTGGGATGTGCCCGTTGTCGTTCTGAGGGCTCCCCAAACCCAACAAGTCCGCCAGGGGTTCATCCTTCCAGTCCTTAGGGACTGGATCTAGTTTTGCGCAGTTCTTTACAACATGCTCCACATTCTTCACCGGAGCAGAGCAAAGTGGGCATTCCTGGTGGCCCCCATTCCGGTGTCTTGTCCTTGAATTAGTCTCAAAGAACCTGCTCTGGCCTTAAACAACAGATCACTACCCTTGGAATTGTCCTATATGAGCTCTCCCAATTTTCTCTTTTTTGCTAGATGTCAGCAGTGTACGTTTGTTAAGCACGCCATTACGCCAGGCTTTGCTTTCCCTATCCTGGATCACTTTATCCACCAAAGTGTCCCAGTGGTGCACTGTGTCTTGGTTACGGTGAAAATGGTGATTTTTTAAACCAGGATGAGCTCAGTTCCCGTTTATTCCCATTTATATATTTGTATTCTATTCATGCCGGCCTGAATTTGTCCATTTTCCATAGGCAACCAAGATATTTCAGTTTATTAGCCTTGTCCTTAGCCCGGAAACTGGACCACTTCATATCTCCCTGAACGGCCTCATTTGCTGTATACCGATTTGCTCCAAGAGCAAGTCTACCAAGTCTATTTTCCACCGAGTCAAAGTGATATAGAGTGGCCTTTGGTAGACATACCACATCATTCGCATAAGTAAGGGCCGGCACCCCTACTGCCTTCCACACTCCTCGCACCACCTCATAGCGAGAGTGGCCTGGAAGGCCACCTTGTCCACAAGGCCGGCCACTGTCCTGCTCTTTGAATTTAGTTTAAGCCGTATATTGCTGATAGGTGTTTTGGACCCATTTATGGCAACTCCCAGTGAAGACAAGTGAAGAACTGAACAGTTCCACCTTCACTGAACAGGGAGGCGAAAAACAACGTCGCTTTTGCCTAGAGACTTTTTAACAAAGAGGGCAGCTCAGGAATTCCGCGAGCAACCCATAAAGTCCGTTTTTTTTTCAAACAAATTGTATTTTGGTCTATAACCAAACGAGGGCAGCTCATAAAGACCAGGTGTTAGTCCCGACCTCCCCGGTTGTACGCGCTCTCAATTTGGGGATGGTCAAGCCAACTACTTGACCCTTC
>JAQGAO010007473.1:0-11267 GCA_034697705.1 Ommatoiulus sabulosus
TGCTTAAAGTGACACTCCAATGTAAAAATTACGCCGGAGGCAGGTGGCGCTGAGATTGAAACTTACTACTCTCTAAACTTACGCCATTGTGACGATTGGCAAAAGAAATTTCGTGAGTTTAAAATTAGATATAAAATTCCCTATTGCCTGGAAGCAATTAAGTTTATATGAAAACCGAATTACTAGTTCAGATATCCTGATCCAACTTCGGACATGGCTACTACGTAATGTATTGTGACTTTTTGTGATTCCCTGTATTTTTCTCTAAAAGCACGTGATTGGCGAATTCCCTATTTACTGGTTGCGTAATCATTGAGGTAATATTACGAGTTTCTCAATCCGCATGCATGTTTACAGCTTTTGCATTATGCAGCTTATTTATTGAGATAGTTCATTACCCTGCTATTATACACGAATAAGGCTGCAAGTTGTTCGTGATGGAACAAGGATTTCAGCCACTGAAGGTAGACGATGAGCATTTAGAAGACACTGTTGAAGCTGACTTCGTCGGGGCCACTTTGACCATCACTTCGGACACGGAAGGAATGGCCAGTTCCAGAGAAGACCTCAATTCTAATCCAGAAGATGGTGAGTAAAGCTGCCCCTTGCATGATGCTCGCAGATGTACTAGAAGAAATTTATTTCGTATTGCGCAGTTAGATCTTTTTTTTATATAAATTGACGCGCATTATGAAAAATTAAAAGCATGCAAGCTGCCCCTCCCACTATTTTATCCCCAAATGACCATTATAATCAACCGTATCCATACAGCTGGAAATAAAACTATGTGAGCACCATGAAAATTGTTGTTGCTGAATTAACACTTGCATTACATTAATTGTTTATGCATGTGCTACGTACGTATATATAGCAATAAAATTTTTTCCCAAAATAAAGAATTCCTAACAAAAAGTATGTGAACATATGTATACATACAAACATTCAATGTCGAATTCTCTAAACTCCAATTTAAGATACGGCTATCGATCTACATTCATATCAGTCATACCATGAATAACGTGAATATATACGTACCGTACGTATACGTCTAGCATATCTGCATTTCGTACAGGTCCAAATCAATAACACTGCCACCTCCATGCTAATTCTATTGAGGATGTTTTGTGAGTTAAAAGGCAGCTGTGGTTCTTTTCTGCCTGCATTATTTAGACTTTTTCTGCTTGATGATAAATGTGTGCATGCATGGTTTCTTAAAGATTTTGTGTGGTGCATTGCTGTGGATGCACGTGCAGATGCATGTATGTTATTTTGAATTCATTTGCGATTTTTTTGATATTGAATATAACTATGTATGCAATAGAGTACTCATTTTGTTTAGGTGCCATTTTTAATTAAATTGACTTAACCAATGGGGCAAAAACCATTTTTTGTAGGTACATGTATCAGTTAGCTAGAAATCTGCAAACGAGGGTGTTCACATAATTTTTGCATAAAATGTATTTTATTTTATGAAAGATTTTGTTGTTGTTATATAAATTTACTTTGGAAAATCTACTTCATTTAATTTTCCTTTAAACAGCAATCGTATAGCTTTTTTGGAAACATGTATATTTGGTTGGATCAATAGTTTTCTGTATGACATTAATTTTATTTCACTTTAGCAGATAGCAACGCCAATCCTTTGCGAAAAAATTCTGAACTGGGCAACAATCCAAATAGCAGTGAGATACCTTCAGTAAATCCGCTTGAAGATGGTACAAAGGATTTTTTTGCCATGAGAGTAAGTCGGTTTCTTAATTGTAAGTTTCAAATCCCTAGTATGCATTCATTTTTTTAAAATCTAATGCGTTTACACTTGTCTTATTTAGTCGGGTGCATTTGAAAGTGCGGTTCAGGCTTGCCATCCAGTCATGTTAAAAAATATTGATGGGGAATTCCATGGAGCTTGGCTCTTAACTGAGTATGCCATTTACATTTTGATAAACCATTTATTGATTTCGATGAGTTATGGAAATGCTAATCTGTCTATTACTAATAAAATGAAAAAAAATGTAAATTCAATTATTTGTTGAGAATTGGTTTGGATAAAACGAAGTACTGAACAAATGCTGACTGAGCTAGTATATTATTTAAGATGATGTTATACCTAAATTAAAACATTCTGAAAATTTAAATTGCAATTACTTATTTATTCAGTCCTGTAAAAACCTACCCTCTATTCCCTGGAAATAGATGTTAGATTATATTTTGTTATGTGCTATTGCCTGATGTTAGAAGGTATCAATCACATTCATTTAGTCCTTTTAAAGTGTTTTTAATATCTGAAATGCGCCAATTTCAGGATTGACCATTGGGATGCTGAAAAAGAGCGTTTGATAATGCTGACTGACCATTCTTTGTTAATGATCAAGTACGATTTCATCACTCTGAAAGTGGCAGATTACAGGAGATCGCTTCTGAAAGAATTTGATAAGATAGTTATCGGAGAATTTTCCTATCCAGATGCATCTGTGGTGCCGTATGTATTTTTCAATTATTTTATTTAGCAATCTTTCTTAAAATAGTAACTTTTGGCTACGTGAATAGTGGTTTGTCATACTTGTTTTCTATTTAAAACTGGCATCTAGCATCTTAGTGCAGATAATACTTTTAACACTCATTTTCCCACTTTGCCTTATTCCCTGTTAGGCGTGTTGACAAGCTTGTCAGCTTTGTTAAGGGCTTTGTTTGGGGACGTTTAAAGAAAAAGCCCGAACCAAACAGCAACATTGCTTCATCTAATGCTTTGTGTGTTGGATTGCAAAGGTCTGTTGTTTTGTTTGTGCACTTGGCTGTGGCTTGCAGTATGTTGTTTTATTGGACATTCTTATCTGAAAATGTGATTAAAGCATTCATTTTAATGGGCATTCAGTTTGGAGTTTTAAATAAATGATTGCTCATTTCCTCAAATGTTTGAAATGCATGGAGGTAGAAGATATTAGGGAGTGTTCCAAATGTTTTTTCACTTTGTGTACTTTTTTGTAACTGTGCATTTGTACATCTTGTTAATTATTGAGTGTATAGTAAGAGCTAAAATTTCTGGTTTACATAGTCTGCTTACATTTTTCTTTCATGCCTTACTCAGTAGGCGGAGATCCGGCCGTGGAGTCCGAGCAATGTGGAATAAGGGAAGGCCTCCTCAGATTACGGAAAGTTGGAATCCTTGGTGTAGAAATATCCCTTGGATCACATTTGCTTCACATCCATTAAAAACTCAATCAGGTGAATACATTTATTCTCATTGACAAACTTATTTTCCATTTCTTAATTATTATTACATAGAAAATTCATTTTTTTACTTTTGCTTTAAGGTCGAGATGTCCCATACTGTGACATTGAACATTTCTTAAAAGCATTTCTTCAAGTAGTTACTAGAGAAAACGATGGAAAAGCGAAGGAAGATAGTTGTGCGATAGAAGAACGGCCCATTGTCATTGACAATTATTTAGGCATCGCATCTTTTTTTCACAACGTAAACAACCTAGGATTCTTTAAATCACGGGGAAAGGTTAGCTTCTAATGTATGGTGAGTTAAAAATTACTGTAATATATGCGTAAAAGGATGATTTGTAATGCAGTGGGAACCTATGAAAATGCCATGATTTGTGCAATTGATACATCTATACTATTGCTGAAGAAGTTTATCGTCTGTGATAGGATTGCTCACGATTAAGCGATTTTCTCCATCCAAATAAAACTGATCTTATGTAATGGAATGAATCCAGTCGTTGAGACATTTTTCTTAAATATTCAGAAATATTTTCATTAAATATGGAAACCATTCTAACATTATCATTAGTCATGAAACATCTCTTTAAAGTAAATAATTTGAAGTTTCGTAAATATGGTATCTGGGAGCTGCTATGTTGAATGTCTTATGTGTTAAATATTATGCTGATAATGATAAAGGTTTCAACCTTATGCATTAGTATTTATTAGACTGGTCTTTCAAGATTTATTTTCTGCCTGTCAGTTAACTAATGGGTTTTACTACTTGCCAATCAAGATTTCTTTTGGATATTGGTGAGATGTTACTAATTCATTACATTTACCTATTAAATTGTGATAAAATATACCTTATAAATTTTATGTCAGCACAGTGCATAATTTTGTCTTTTTTAGCTCTCAAAATATTAAACAAATTTAACATTAATGTTAATGGTCAATTCATGAAAGATCATACACTCTATTTTTATTCTATATTTGAAAACGAAAATTAAACATTCAATATTTGAGAGAAATTACCAATGTAATCTATGGAATTGGAGCCCTTTTAAAATTTTGTCCAAGTCTCTTTTTATCCTTTAACTCGACGTTTGATGTATACTCTTCCATGCATTTAACCTATATACAATGTACATGTATATGTACTTACATGTTGGAATTTCTTAAATTTAGAGATTTGCTTGACTTATAGATTAAGCTTCTTGTTCTGTTTCATGCACCGTTTTTTGGGTTGTCTGAAACTTGAAATTATTCTTGTATACACCTTACAAACGATGCATGGATGCTGCAGTCACCGTTACATTAGTTTGGCCTACAAGTCGGTTTTTGTGATAGCGATATATATTTGAAAGTATATGATATACACATTTGTATTCTGTCAGTTGGTACGTTTTTGTGTTTTTCGTTTGTATTGAACCTTCTGCTTATGATATAAAGTGGTTGCAAAACATCTAACTTTTGATAAATTAAAATATTTATTTCAACAATATGTTAGAGCATCATAGTTTAACACAGAGCGAAGGTAATAGCTCCACAGATTAAACTTTATGAGAAGATGTATAGCACAAGCAAAATGTATCCCATCCTAATATCAACAGAGAATCTCCTTTTGGATTCCACCTGATGTGGATCACGTTGACGTCGCCTTTGAATTGAAAAGAAATTAATGGTAAGTCAACTAGGCAAATTGTCAGAAATTTTCTTTCTTACTTGTCTGGGGAATTGGTACATCCACACAACCTTCAGGAGTCCATAGGAAAAATTTACACGAGCTGGTACATAATGCTAAATGAGGCTTTTTAGGATTCCATGACATACCTAAAATAGTCAATGACTTTTCAAACCATCATTTATCAATCTTGGTTAGTGCTTAAAGTCATTTCAAGTACGAGTTAATTATGTTGTATTTTCCAGAATGCATAGTAGAAACTAGCATATTTCAATGTTAAGGTTAGTACCAAATTTCATCATTTGGATTTAAATATTTTATTCAAAGATATGGTTTGGTTCCCTTTTATTTTTGCTGATATATTTAAAGTATTTTAAAAAAGTTACTCACATGTGATAGGTTGTTTCTGCATCAGAACAGATATTAATCTGAGCTTTGTCATATCCCAAACCCAAACTAAAGTTGGGAAGCTATCTAATGAGTAGGAAATAGAGTTTGAGTATTTGCTTTATATTTTAACTCCTACATCTGCCATAAGAAAAAAACCTTGCCATTTTGTGTTGCCAAATACTGGCCACTGTTACTAAACAGCACTTTACCAACTCCTAGTTCTGAGTTTGGTTTAACAGGATCTGCTTGTTTTGAAGGTACACTAATGGGCCTGTAGTCAATAATTTGATCTGAAAGATGTAACGAAAGAGCTATTACAGATGTATGATGTATCAAATATCAACTTTTTTAAATAAAGCAACATTTACATTTACATAAATTTATTGCAGATGAAGGTTGATATCCCTGATTTAAACCCTCTTCATATACAACCTGAATAAAGAAATTAAATTTGAAAATTAGCATACAATTGATAAAGAATGTACAAATAATTTGACAGAAAACTTACCACATCACAATTCTCAATTTGAGCTGTATGTTTAAGTTCAGTGACGAGTCTCCATGTTAGGTTGTTTAAAATATGCACCTATGTATTAAAATATGATTTGCAAGATGTTAAACTTAAGTTGGTTACATACGAGAAAAAATTCTGAAAGATTTTTATACCTGCTGGTTATAGCTTCCAATGGCTAAAAACTGACCCGATGGTGACCATCTAACGGTTTTTACAGCTAAAGCCCCTTCATATGCTGTGTAGGACATAAGACATTGGCCTTGTATCGAGTACAACAATATTTTAAACTGAAAACATAACCAAAACAAAAACTAAGTGGAAACGTTAATAAAAGTTTCATTTTCAGAGCATAAACAACTTACATCTAATAACGAATCCCAGACACAAATGGTATATTCAGTAGGGGACCAATCTATACCTGCCAGATCTTTTGTATCACACTCAAAATGCTGCAACATACATATTCGGGGTCAGTAGTAATTTTCTAAATGTTTATTTTTATAGTTATTTATAAGAACGTAAACTTGTATTAACCTTTACTAGTTGCCATGTGGCAAGCAAAAATATACTGATACAATCTTTACAGTCCCTTCGTTCAGCCACAGCCAAATAACAGCCATCTTTAGTGAATGACAACGTTTTATTGATTCCTTTTGGATGTTTAATGTATGATACAGACTTATTAACCAGAGACCACACAGTTATCCGGAGCTAAAGCACATAATATAAAAGACAAGAAGTAGGGAAATCATGGAAAATTTATTATCTTTAAAAAAGCATTGTCATGCATATATATATACATGTAGTTACACTTACATGAAACTGGCACGTAGTTAATATATGCCTGCTGTCAGTTGCCCATTTTACATCAACAAGCCCAATGCTACCATCGTCAATTTTACAAGTCCACTTTGGCTCATCTGGGGCCCAAATCTATCATTATTCATCAGTGACAATCGTTTTTCAACCTTAGTTTTTGGAAGGAAAATTGGCGGGCTGCATCCCATCTCATGACATCATCATTAACTCATATCCCTGTGCAATAGAGATGAGTCAATGATGTTGCCATGGACCTAATCCAGAGGTCGACCGTACCACTTTGGGGACATTTTTGGAAATGTCCAAACATGTTTGCGACCTCGATGTTGGATTAAGATAATCTTTTTAGCTGCAAGAGGCGTTTAGGTGGAGACAATATAGCTTTTTTTTAGCGTTTCTCCGAAAAATTAAAAATAATTAACTATATATCTATACAACCAAACCATAAAATGCACGTACGTTTGCACAATGCATGCTCTCATTAAATAGAGGCGAGTTCAGGTGGCTACTAACTGCCTCAGCATATGGCATATTTAATAAAAACTTGCCTGAACAATTCCACTTTTATATTGAGCACAAAGTATGAACTGCGAATCCAACGACCACTAAAATTTCATAAAATATTGGTAATTATATGTAAGCGCCGTTATTAATCTACGTGTATAATATATATTGACAGCCTAGCATTACTTCAATGTATTGAATAAAGCTGCTACAATCGAAATTTTGAACAACTTGAAGATTAGACGTTTTCAGAATTTTCAACTTGTTCTTAGTGCAGGATGCCTACATTAAGTAAAGATGCATAAATTACAATCATTACTTAAAGACAACTTGCCAGATATGTAAGTTACGGCTAGTATACAAACCAAATAATGTCCATTCGGCGAAAATTTAGATAAAAAGTTGTTCACAACAAAAGTTTCCGAAAAGTTCATTCTCAAAATCAGTACTCAAACCAGTTTAAGGCGCGTTGCTTGGCAACGAGTAGAAACGCTGCCAAGCACCATAGCAATAATATCCCTAATTAAGAAAACATTTATCCCTATAACCTAATATTTCTAAAGACGTTTATTTTGGAGTTTTCTCGCAAAAAAAAAAGAGAAACATTTACGATATGGTAAGTCCAAAGGCAGTAAAACTTTTATTTGAAATAATAAATTTGTAGTCACCAATTTTATACCGAATACCATTTCTTGAAAAAGGTTGATGTTAAAGGACTTTTTAAGGATTTTGAATTTCTTAAGAAACCAGCTGACACGGCTGTCCACGCCTTCGAAAAACAGACGTCACTCTAGCGTTTTTTGGCATCGGTCGCTGAAGTAGTCAGGTGTCCGAGTGGGAAGTGGAATCTTTCGAACGAAAGTAAGGTAAGATTTACCTTTTTTGACGTAAATGTCAAATGTGATTCATAACAGGTGTTTATTATTCGAATAAATGCAACCCTAGCGAGGATCTTCTTACGGAAAAAAAAGTTAGCTTAGCATGCGTTTGGGCCGTCAGTTTCGGCTGTTCTTTGGGAGGACAAGCCGGGACATGTACAGTGTTTCTCGCAACAAAAGCCAAACATTTAGTGGCAGAATTAAAAGCGACTGTCTCCTAATTACGGTTAGCCAGTTGAGTTTGACACAAGAGTAGATTACTGCAAGATAAACACGGCAGCATGTTCCTTTATCATTTGTTTGGCAGCGTATCGTTTCCAGTAAATCACATGCCTGTTGCATGAGGGGTGGGGGAGGGAGGGAGGTCGGGGAATGGTGGATTTGGACTCTTTGGGGGTCGGATGTTTTTCGGGAGGAGGATAAAATGACGTCATTATAGTGTGACCTTAAAACATGAGTCATGCTTTAGTTTCTACCCCCATTCTCTTTTCATGACAACTTTAACAACGTACGCTTGACTGGAATATAAATAGAGACTTTTAGAGACCAGTTTGCAAAAGGGCTCAAGAATGGACAGTTAATTCCTAATTGCCCTTCGGTACAATATGTGTCACCATAGTGCCCGGCCCTAAAACAACATTAGGGTTAATTTTATTAGCTTAATCTTTGCATATGCTTCACCGTGCATATGCATGCTACATTACAATTACATGTAAACAGTATAAGCATTCTCAATTTCTCATAAATTCCGTTTGTAGTACGTATGGTGTTAAATTACGAAATGCCTGTACGAATTGTGGCAGGCAAAATTGAGTTGGGCTACCTCAAATGGTGTGCACATTTTATACATGTTCACTGATTTTAATACAAATCCTATAGTTTTAAAAGAGGACTATTTTTCGCTAGACATGGTCATTTTCATTTTCTTAACACTTGAGGGCGCTGACGGTCGAGCTCGATTGGGAGCTGGTTGCATGCTATGATGAAATCGGTTCAGTCGCTAGGTTGCAGGCGGTGTGGAAGGTTGTGTTCAATTTTTGCAACGTCATCATTGAAAAATAATCGTTTGGTTTCTATTTTAGCATTATCCGCGATTGAAGTAATGTTCTAAAATGTCGATCATCGTAGCACTGTTTTAATATTAAAACTTAACCAATAGCATTCGATGTAATTATGAAAATACATTTTAATGCTTTTTCACAAAATTTGCTATTGAGAATATACCCATTATAAACAAGTTGACCCTATCACGAACGAATGTAATTATATGATGCGTTTTGTTTGTACATTTTCTCGCATTTCTGATCAATACCCTTAATTTCCGTAGATTATTCTGAGGTACTTGTAGTTAAACTGGCGAACGTTTCGTGGTTAAAATTTTTTTCCTCGGATCACGTAAATCCTTAGCCTGGGTAATGATCCGTATTTTGCAATTATTTGAGCCGGACAACTTTGCGAATTGATTGGATTAATAGAGCCCGGTTTTTACACACAGTAAACATGGAAAGCCAACCAAGCTCTCAGGAAGAGCTGTTGCGTATTCTAAATGAAGAATTGGGTGGTGATTTTAATCCATCTCAAGATTCAGAGCGGATTGATTGGATGCCGAAGTTAGTTATGTCAATTTTAATGAGCTTTACTGATTATTCAGTCTCCGGTTTTGCACTGCTGAAATAATTTCGTTTGCATGCAGCGAAGAACTGTTTACAGGACTTCTAAGTCGAACCAATAGTATCGACCATCAAATCCTGGGAGACAATGAGGATTTTGTCGAGTTTGAAACCGAGAAATTTCGCATTGATAATGCAACGCCCGAGTTGGTAAGTCATCTTAATAATTCGTTATTTTTTACTCTAAACGTAACCATCCCGCGCACACCAAATTTCAACTCGCTATTCGAACCAAACACATCGCGATCTTCCTCCGAAAATTATGTGCGAAGCAATGTAGAAATCCGGGGTTGAAAATGTTTCGTCGAAAGTGGTAGCGGACTTGTTAGCTCTTGTCTGGACACGATTCGCTGCGTCATCGTAGGTAGGTGGGGAGGGAGGCTGGAGGATTCTTGGAAATTGTCGGGCAGAGAAGCTCTACCATTGGATGTTGCGTTGTTGCTCAAGATCGATTTAGGCAAACGCCAATAGTATTCCCCTGTCTACATTTTTACAAATCTTATGTAGTGGTATTTAACACGAAATCGTTGCGAGCGTTGATCACTTAAAAGCGCTGTTCGTTTTATTTCCTATTTTCCTTTTAATATTAGTCAAAGTTTGATAACCTATAGTTAACGTAACAGTGTAATATTAATTTGTGCGCGTGGTGTGCTCCAAACAATTGTTAATGTATGCCGGAATTCACAATTGAGCTTGTTACGTGATTTTGACGGTACGCTAGTAATTTTTCTTACGAAAAAAAAATACCTGCATATACGAAATAGTATCCAAATTTCTAACTTTCGTGGCACCCTGTAAAGGAGCTGTGTCGTTTCACGTTTTCGCAAGTCCTAATTTCTAACGTTGACAACAAAGATTTGATAATATCGTTTACGCTGAAAAAACTAGAGAAACGGACGATTTTTGTTCGAAAATTTACATTTTGCGACTTGTTACCTGTGGATACAAATTACTATCCAATGGTAATGGAAAGAACTCCGGAAGAAATTCTTCCACACGGTTCTGGGTCCAACTGCGTTGAGGGCCAGCATCGAGCTGTGCAGTTTTATACAAAAACTGAACCTGAATCGGAGGACGAAGATTATGAGGATTATCAGGTATTATTTGCCACGATTTTCCGCCTTTTTTACGAAATTCTGTGGTGATTTTAATTAGAAAAATAGTGAAGGCAACTTTTGTGCGCCATACCTGGAGAGGGGAATGGGACAACGCGAGCTACTGTACATTGCAGAGCCTATCAATTATACGTTGTTTCTTGCTTTTATGGAAATTTCATTTAGATATTTCAAAGGAAATTCAACTTTTGACAATAAACTCGAGTTGTTTCAGACAAATCGTGTTTACTTTTATTGATTTTCCAAAATTCTGAATAAGGCCTACGCAATGGGGCGAGTACAGGCAAGCGCGTACATGCCTTGGCAAGCACAAAGAGCGGTGTCGGTAAAACGTGGTACGGCATCGCTTTTCCAACGCGCAATATTTTGCACAAGATGAAAAGTTTGTGATGTACCTGGATACAACTTTAAAGCTGGTCATACACGAGGCAAATTATATCTGGAAACTTACCAATTTTAGGTGTGTCCGAAAAGTCAAGCGCA
>JAQGAO010007474.1:0-11267 GCA_034697705.1 Ommatoiulus sabulosus
CTTGCTTTCAGACTCGCCTGGTAGGCCTAGCATAGAAACTATGAACATCCCGGGCAAAGCCGGGCCGTCCCGCTAGTGGCAAATAAAAACGTGAAATTCGATTTGTGATTTGTCAAGATGGCCGTTTTACACAAACAGGGGCCATTTTGTTTTTAATTTGCCATTTGTATTTGCGGTTTTTTCGTTGGTCTGTACGGCGCTTTATGAAAATTCAGAAGCCACATTTACCAAAAATCAAAAAAATCCCATTTTCAGAAGTCCCAGAAAATCCAATATCAGAACAATCCTGAAGCCTCCTCCATTTCATGAAAATTCAGAAAAGCTCATTTCACCTAATTTAAGAAACGAAACTTCAGAAAACATCCTTTGCCGAATATTCAGGAATTCAGAAAACACATTTTACGAAAATTCTGAAAAACACATTTTACGAAAATAAAAAAAAAACATTTTCAGAAGACTCAGAAAAGCCCAAATTCACGAAAATTCGCAAAACATAATTTTAAAAAATTTGGAAAATCCCATTTTAAGAAAATTCGCCGAAAACTCAATTTACGAAAATTCAGAAAACCCACTTTAAAAAATATTCAAAAATTCCGAAAAACCCATTTTACGAAAACAAATAACACAGAAAACCACATTTTATGAAATTCCAGAAAACTCCATTTCCAGAAGACTCAGAAAAGCCCAGTTTCACGAAAATTCACAAAACCTAATTTACAAAAAATCACAAAACACTAGGCTATAGTCTACTGGAAATTGATTTCTTGTTTCACGTCCCCGCCTGCCCCATTGGTGGCGCTCCGCCCCTACAAAATAGAGAAAATAAAAAACATCCGCCCGCCCGTCTCACAAACATAGCCCCGCGCATGCGTAGACAGCATTGTTTGAACACATCCTGAAAGAGGAACCAGAATTGAATTAAAATCTGATTGAAAACGTTAGGATTTTCTATGTAAATTTGCTAAACTGCATAGGTATAAGTACTACAGAATAGCAGTGTACACATGATGATATCATCCTGCCTGTGGATTTTTATTACTCAGTGGTCCAAATAAAGTCCATTCAATTTTGGCTCCAATTAACTATAGCTATACATAGCTCGTTCTGCTTCACAAAGATAGCATACTGTATGACAACATGGCTTCTCAGATAATTCACACACAGCACTGTGTCTATAGTAATAAATAAGTAGGTAAATTTGAATTTTCTCCCCATTATAATTAATAAGTATGATGTGAACTTCCAAGATGGCAGCAACTGATGATTATCTTAGAACCGATGATTGCCATTCTTATTATGACAACAGAAATAGAGGAAATGAACCAATGTCAATTTATTTCTTTATGAGACACAATGGACTTTATGAAGATTTCATCATCAAGCAATTATCACGTAACATACACTATCATAATTCAGAATTGGAGAAAAGTTATAAGTAGTGTTTGATGATGCCTGCTTGCAAAACGGCTGAAATTTCATTTCCTAAATAACGCAGAAAATCCACGAGTACAACAGTTGATGATATGCTTAGATGCACGCAAGCGCCTTGTCCAAACGTGATTTGATCGAATTAATCGATGATGCATGATCCAATATATAGGAAAGTACATTGTATAGAAAAATATCCGTTCCAAAGGTTTTGATCGAATAAAATGGCTGATCGGATTAAGCGTAATCGAATTAAGCGACAAAAGAAATTCCGCCCGCCCCTTAAAAATTGAAAATTCGGTTTAACAATATTTTTCAAATAAAAAAAGGTCCCGCCCACCCAACTACAGAGCTATTTTTAGGACGTTGAACAAGGAATCAATTTCCAATGGCCTTACGAAAATTCAGAAAACTTTCTTTAACAAATATTCAAAAATTCAAAAAACATTTAACGAAAATTCCGAAACAATTCAGAAACAATATGAAAATTCAGAAAAATATATTTCACGAAAATCCAGAAAACCCAATTTTACGAAAATTCATAAAACCCAATTTCATACGGTTTCACTACAATTTTATGATAATTTTAGGTAATTAATGTAGAACCTTCTGCCTGGCCCGTATCTCATTTTCAAAAGTTCAACCGACCTTTGCTCGGTCTCTAAATTGATTTTCATCGATTTTTCAGGTAAACCTTCTCCCCTTACCCCTGAGGGGGGGGGGAGAGAAGGGTATCCCCTCAGCCCCTTAGTCCTCCTTTTACGACTTTCAACATTTGTTGGTCCCTAAGCGAGTTGACTCCCTTCTTGACACCATTTCTTTGAATTTGGCCCAAACAAATTGGCGTTGATCCGATCGATGGTCAGCGTGGGGTCCGAGCCCGCTGACCACCGAACCCACCCCGCTTTCGAAACCCCTCTGTTTTATTGCGTTTATTCTTTATGTCCGAACCCAGATTCAAAAACTCTTTTCTTCGAAGAAAAAAAATCCATTACAAAATTTTCTTAAAAATACGGGTTTCGAACCCGGGTCACACAATTGACAAAAGGATGAAAATCGTTAACGGGGTTGCACCAACTAACAATGGATTTTTTGCGGTGAGAAAGTTGCATTCTTCGTAAGCGGAATCCGAGATGTTACGCATTTCGAAAAGGTAAACATGGAGGGCGAAATGATACTGCCCAGTCCGGTTTTTTTAAGCCTCCTTGAACAGTGGCTATTTTGAGGCTACTCGTCTTTCGACGAACATTCAACAGTTCCAATTTACACTACTGTAGATTGTTATTGGTCATTGCATGTACAGTGTTGTGGTCATCGATGAGAGTACACAGTTGCCAGTTTGACCATTGGCTATTCGGACAATTTTCCTAAAATGGGATTTTCTGTATTTTCGGAAAATGGGGTTTTCTGGATTGTCATAAAACGGTTCTTCTAAATTTATTTAAAATGAGTTTCAGTTAATTTTATGACATAACTAGCTGGAAAACCCGGCTTTCCCCGGGGAATCAAAATTTGGAATACAAATGTATGCAAAAATAAATTAAAAATTTGTTTGTTGAAAATTTGCAAATTTGTACTCGGAAAACGTGGAAAAATTTGCAAATTTGTACTTGGAAAACGGGGAAAATTTTACACATTTATACTCGGAAAACCTAGAGCTAACCATGTAGAAGTATTAATTTTGGTTCGCCATGTCTGTGTTGAATTTCCTTGACTTTTTCAAAATAAGCCATTTTCCCCTGACTTTTTCCAGAGATTTTTAAGTTCCCTGACTTTTCCAGGTTGGGGGAATCCTTTGTAATTTTCTTGATGCCATTTTGATAAATTGTTCTCTAATATTGTGGCCAAACTCTTTAAAGTACTTCAATAGATATAAAATATTATTTGAAGTTCGATCTCAGCAAAACAAATGAAAGACGTGTTAAAAATTCTCATCTTCCCCTTCCATTCATTTTCACAATTTTTCTTTTCAGAATTGTTTTTTTTTTGTTCAAAGTTTCATTCACAAATTTGCAGAAAGTCCCTGAATTATGTTTAATTCATATTAGTATAAATTTCTAGCATAAAATTACGTGGTTTAAATTTGCAAAGATTAAGAGCAATTGAGAACACGCTTCTATATAGCTTTCAACTGGTGACAATGGGTTGTTTTCTGAAAACTTCCTCACCACTTCAGTTAATATTTTGGTCACTTAGTGGCACGCCAAAACTTCTTCTGCGTAATGTTTGAGAAATACCTAAATAGGTCGACATTTCAAAATATGAAAACTGGAAAATTGATTCGAGTGTTTAGGATTACTCACTTAATTCAAAACTACTGAAATTTAATAAAAAAAATTTGAAAGTAACGTCAAATTCGAAGAATATCTGTCAACCCGATGAAGTAGCAGACGACGTACAATTCTATTTCTAAGCGATGCATTATGGGTACATTATCAGCCGACATAATCGGCGATCAGCCGATTTCTAGTGAAGCGAGAAATGGAAAGGGGCAGCCATATTAGGAGTCCAAGCGGGGTATTTCTATGCACAGCGCCCTCTTTGCACTCCCTGAAGACTCGCAAGCGCTCGAAAATGACGTCACCATGCGCAGAAAGATAATAAAAATACATATCATGAAATGTACGCAGTTTAGCTCACACAAAACGTACATGTTTGAGAGCATTAGGCGGCCATTTTGGTAGAGGAAATGGGATAAAATGTGCGACCATGGGGAAGGGGTAATATTTTTCGGATCGCGAAATCCCCTAGTTTAATTCCCGGGTGTTTCAGAGTATTGATGGAAAATTTTGGAGCAATCGAACGTGTCGATCAAAAGTTTTGCGGAACAGAAAAAACAAGATGGACGAGTTTTCTTCTTTATATATATTGATAGGGGTTCCTTTCAATTTTTTAGAATACAGTTTCTGAATTCTCATAAATTTTATGTAATATTAATATAAATCTGAAAATGGGGTTTTCTAGAATTTCAAAAAATGGTGTTTCTCAATTTATTTTAAATGGATTTTCTCAATTTATTTTAAATGGCTTTTCTCAATTAATTTATTTTAAATGGCTTTTCTCAATTAAGTTATTTATAATGGGTTCTCTCAGTTTATTTAAAATGGTTTCTCTTAATTTATTTAAACGGTTTCTCTCGATTTATTTAAGACGGTTACTCTCAATTTATTTATAGTGGTTTCTCTCAATTTATTTAAAATGGTTTCTCTATTTATTCATAATGGTTTCTCTCAATTTATTTTATTTTAAATTTCTCATAGAATACGATTTCTGAATTTTCATAAAACTGATTTTCCTGATTTTTCATAGAATTATTATATAAAATTAATATAAATATGAAAATGGGGTTTTCCGAATTTTTCAATAATAAAAGTCAACAAAATTGGCGTCCGGTCAGTGCTGATATTCGAAATGTCCTTCGTTTTAGCCCGAAATTCGTAATACATGTATCCGAATTCGGAATTCGTCTTAAACGAAGTAATTAAACATCATTCCTCCGTACCTTATAGGACGAGGACTGGAAAAAGTTCGTAATAACAGAAATTCGGATACAACGAGTTTGATTCAACTGTAATTTTTTTTAAGCCTTTTTACGTCACCTGATCACCTGATGGTGTCTCTCTACCGCGTTCTGTTTTTTGGGGTTTCATTTGAAGTCTTTTGTTCCTCCCCCTTTATTTTAATCCTTTAAACTTAAGTTTTTTCTGATTTTTCAGATAGATTTCAGGGGTGGCGCACGTGCTCTCTAGGCTTTTGCGCCCCTTCTGGCCCCCAGGGGGCGCCGCGAGGGGTATCCACCTGTTTCAGCCTTATTGACGGTTCCTCCCCCTCACCCCTAAATTCTTCACCCCTCTACAACCTGTTCGCAGGTGTCGTAATTACCCCCATCTTTCGGTTACTCGCACCGATCAGCCTTTCTTAACCACCCTTTTTTACACCCCCTGAGTCCCCCTAAGTCCCCCTCGCTACCCCAACTTACTCTACACCAACCAACCTTGACCCCTCCCTCTGTTTTTGTACCCTCTATCCACGCCCGAATTAAGGAACTTGAATTTAAAAGTTAAGGCTGGAGCGCCGTGAGTTCAGCGCCCTCTAGCGGACCAGTTTGTGGGGGCGCCCGAGTGAGGCACTCTCATAAATTACACGGACTGTTAACTTTTAATTCTTTTCTGTTTGGTCGTGTAATATACTTGAGACTGATCTCAAAATCTCAAGACTGTCTAGATCAGCCTTACTTGAGTCTGAGCTCGATCTCAGATGCCTAGGATCGTCCATAAAATCCTTCTTCGGTGGCGTAAGCCTAATTTATGAACGACCATACGGTTTTGAAATCATCCTTGAAGTAATGGGTGACCTCTCCATGATCTTTTTTGGTATTGGTCAGCAATGCGGGGGACGTCCATTAACACCGTCTTCTTTGATCTTCTCTGGACAAACGTTCAGTAATTCAGGGGTCTTTCATAAACAACAGATTCTTTGATCTTCTCTGGGAGACAACTTCTTAGAACTTTCTTGGACCTGGTCAGCAATATAGGGGTCGTCCATAATCAACACCTTTTTTTGATGTTTTTCGACGATCATATGTTGGGGTCGTCCATCAACAACTTTTTTGATCTTCTTGGACTACTATGTAGGCGTCGTCCATAATCAAGATCTTCTTTGGTTTTCTTGTAAGACCATTCAGGGGTCGTCCATAATGAACATCTTTTTTGACACTGATCAGCGACTTGGACACTGATCAGCATCTTGGACACTGGTCAGTAATATAGGGGTCGTCCATAATCAACATCTTCTTCGGCCTTCTCTGGACGACCATTTAGAGGTCGTCCATAAACAACATCTTGGAGATTTTCAATGTTTGTTCACTTTTCGTTGTGAATGTAGCACCCCCTTTAGCGATTATAACTAGGTGTTCGATTGTCAATTTTATAAAAAAAAAATACGGTTATTACGTCGTCAAATTCGACGAAAAGTAGGTTTATTTTTATCGGTCGTTTTTATCTGAGTGGGGGAAAGTATAATTTATTTACAAGTTTGTCTAAATAAAATTCAGGAAATTAATTTCTCCAGTTTCCCCAAAAACTTGATTATTTTAATCTTATTTTAGAAATAAAGAGTGGTCATTAAGGGGGTTGACTCGGACAAATGGATATTTTGTTCGAATTTAGTATGCAGATTAAACTTAAGCAGATTAAGACTTACATCTTAAACATGGCCGAAGGCTGGTCGTAAATTACGAAGAAATTTGGACCGAACTTAAAAGTTTTTTGGACAAAATTATGAAAGTAAATCGAGCGAGAAATTAGCCCCTAAATTAGGGGGAATTAATCCCGATTGAGACGCGTGGAGAATTAAACGAATATAGCGATGGCTTTTTAATTTCTTCAGGATTTACCACAAAAAAATTATGTAAACATTCAACCTAGAATAGATTCCGTAACCAGTTTCTAGTCTTAAATTACGCGAATGCTCGCGGGAGCTCGAAAATTCTTCGTTTTAGCCAAGACTTCGTAATATCCGGATTCCGATCAACCGTCTTAATTTGTTTTTTTATTCTACGTGTAATTGTTGATTTTGAACTACGGTCGCAGAATTCAAGTCGCCAACACGTCCTGAACACGTATTTACTAATAATGCAATTTTTCTAAACCTTCATGTAAAATTCTCAATATCCTCCCAAATGTACTTTATTGGACGGTTAAGGTTTATGAAATGCTTTAATCACCTGCTTCTTGTTGTGATTTGCAATTTTATTGAAAACAATTTAAGCAATGACATTATTTGATGATGACGTCATTCCTTGAAATTCTGCTGATGACGTCATTCATTAAACTTCTGATGATGATATTGTTTGTTAAATTCTGATGATGATGTCGTGAACTATCATTCTGATGAAAACGTCATACATTAAAATTTCCGTTCATTGAAATTCTGTTGATGGCGTCATTCATTAAACTTCTGATGATGATTTTAATTGTTAAATTATGATGCTGACGTCACCCCACTAATATTCTGATGACGTCATTTACTAAAAATGCTGATGGTGACGACATTCATTACAATACTGATAATGTCGACATTTCGGGAATCTCATTTCCCCCAAATTCCCCGGATAATCGAGTTTACTTACTTTTAAATTATTTTGATTTTATGCATTACACTTGGATACTTTTCTCTGATTTATCTCTCAAAATACTATCAAAATGTGGCTTTTATTCTCCCTTTAGCGGCATTTTTATTTATTTCCAAAATTCAAAACTGTTATTAATGAGTTCCGAAAGCAAAATTACGAGCCATAATTTACTTTATTATGATATCGATAAACTTTTCTGAATTTAAATAATTTTAAAAAGAATTAGGGCAGTTCTGTTGAATAAGCGTAAATCAGTTAAATTGGACCATGAAGCAAAAAATGCAATAAGTATTCCTCAGTCAACACTAAATTCAGAATTCGGATATTACGAATTTTCGGCTAAAAACTATGAATTGTGGAGTTTCGCGAGCATTCGCGCTATACGTTTCGTTAAAAACGAACTTTAGCCCGCTTTAGAAAATATGAAAAAAGGTACATTATAACGGGGAATTCCCCGAAAAAAGTTGCAGCGCCTTCCCATTGGTATGCTCGGGGTAGGATTTCATCCGAACTTCGATGAAACTTTTATTTTTTTAGCTTTGAAATCACGTTTTATCTGAATTCGTATAATACGAACTATACTTTCAAACGAACACATTTTGACGTTCCTCGAGATTCGTATTAATGAACACAGACGTTCCTCGGGATTCGTCTTAACGAACACAGACTACGTTCCTCGAGATTCGTATTAAAGAAAACAGACGTTCCTTGAGATTCGTCTTAACGATCACAGACGTTGTTCGAGATTCGTATTAACGAACACAGACGTTCCTCGAGATTCGTCTTAACGATCACAGGCGTTCCTCGAGATTCGACTTAACGATCACAGACGTTCGTTTAGATTCGTCTTGGATTTTTTGTTAAAATAGCCTAAGATTCATTTACATTTTTATTAGTTTACACAAATTAAACGTGAATTAGGGGTCTTGGTTTCTAATAATAGTCGGGTCAAGAAAGCAAAAAAATAGTAAACAATTTGCTAGACTACTCATTGAATATTTATGACCCTCTTCTCCCTCCCCCCCCCAATCCCCCTCTTCTCTACCCTCCCCCAAAAAGAAAAATGAAATCAGGATAAGATTCATGTAACCTTTAAAAAAAATTAATAATAATAATACAATTAAAAAATCTAGGCTGATATATAATACAATTTTGAAAAAAAAATAGGAAGCTGGGGTTCAAGATCCCCGAGTCTAGGGTATAGACTTAATTATTCTGGAGGGCTGAGAAAACCCCGCTCGGCCATTGGTCAGTTTGTTCGGACGATAGAACACGTGATGATGGAGGTAGGTCTCCCACGAGTGGGAGAGCTAAGTTAAGCGCATCCTGAGTGACCTTGCCCTAGGGCAGACCAGACGCCAAAGATTAGGGACTACCCTCGAAACTGCTGGAGAGTTGACCACTCGATTATTAGGCCTAGTAGCCCCCCTCTCGGAGAGGGGGGGAGAAAAATGCATTTAATTATCATATTTAGGCCTACGTCTTCTGTATAGAAAAAAACATTATGGATGGATAAAAAACAACTCACCTAACGATGAATCAGCCCCTTGTTTTAGGGGTTGCAAACATTAAAGTTTATGCGACAACCTGTACGATATTACAGGGGTGTCCGTGATTTTCCGAATTTATGGTAAAATGGGTTTTTAAGAGGAATTAATGACGTGTGAATTGGAATACTCGAGTTGATCGTTCTTCAGTTCGGTTTCTCTGATTATTTTTTTAATAACTATAGAGTTTTCATTTTCATTACTAGATTTTGAAATTACAGCCAATAAATAATCAAGGTTCCCCCTAGACCTGAAAAAACTGGAAAGTCAAGAAGCTCGAAAATGATTGGAAAAGTCAGGGAAGAATGACTTATTTTGAACAAGTCAGGGAAATTCAACCTATTCATGTTGTCACGATCCAAAATTAATGCTTCTATACCTGTATACGTGGTTCGTTCAGGACCCATTTGAAAAATGTGTAAAATTTCCAACAGTTGTCGAGGAAAAATCTGCAAAATTTTCAACAGTTTCCGAGGACAAACTTGCAAAATTGTCAAACTTCTCTGAGTGAAAATTTGCAAAATTGTCAAACTTCATCGAGGATAAACTTGCAAAATTTTCAACAGTTTCCGAGGAAAAATTTGCAAAATGTTCAACAGTTTTCGTTAATTTGATTTCCCCCTTTATACATATTTTACATTTAAATTCAAATATTAATTATGGAAATAAAAAATTAATTATGAATATCTTAAAATTCTCAGAACAAGAAATCACAGTTTAATAGTTCGTATTACAAATCAGAGAATTAGGAGTCTTTGAGGGCACCGAGTACATCGCCAGATCCATCAAAAATTACGAAACAGAGGCAGGCACCGACAACCCTCACCAAAAAATATTGCCAAAAAATGTTGAGTAATGAAGGTCTGCCACCTGTGTTGGTTTATTGCAGCACCAAATTTGGAAATGTTTTACGTTTTACTAGCTCAGTTATAGAGTGCTTAAATCCGTGCCAAAATTCTGCACTTAAATTTGAACACTAGCCATATCGAAGTTATATTTTAATTAGAGACAAGCTGATGCCTTCTTTCGCGACCCTATTTGAGTTTGAGATAGATCTCAAACACGTCGAGTTTTACCAGCGAGTTATGTGGGTTTTCATTGTCTCGAACAATAGAAGTTATCGGATTCCATAGATTTTTAAAATATTTTTTCTCTAGTTTTTAAGGGTTTTCATAATTTTTAAGGATTTTCGTGGTTGATTTTCTTGATTTGTAAGGTTTTTGTCGTTTTTTTCCCCCCAGTTGATTTCCATAGTTTTAAAGATTCTTCATTGATATTGATATTTTCAAGGTTTTTCATACTCTTCTTGATTTTAAGAATTTTTAAAAGGTTTTTCATAACTTTCCTGATAGTCATATTTTTAAGGTGATCATATAGCCTTCTTGAAATTCATAGTTTTAATATAATTTTCATAGCATTCTTGATTTTCATAGTTTTGAAGCTTCTTCATAGCTGATTTTCATAGTTTTGAAGCTTTTTCATAGCTGATTTTTACAGCTTTGAATTTTTTACATAGCTGATTTTCATAGTTTGGAAGCTTCTTAATAGCAGATTTTCATAGTATGAGTAGTATAGGAAAAGCCATTTCTGGCTCATTTCACCCCAAGTATAACTCACCACGCACATGTTGCACTATCTTGTGCCGTGCATGGTAGGGGATATACGGCTGACTTTTCCCATTTCCCGTACTATTACAAATATTAGCTTACAACTGAATAAAAATAACATTTTTTGCCCAGCTACATTTTTTTAATTTCAGCACAAAACGACTTTACAACGAATTCAAAAAAAATGGTAGAATCACAAAAATGTCTGGCAAAAAAAAATTAAAATTCTCATACGAATCCTATTCCATAATGGAATCATATTCCATAATTTAAAAATCCATGATTCTTCAGTTTGCAACATTAATTTCAATGTTTTCTGTAAAAAAGGGAATAAAATACATTATTATTTTTGTAAAAAATGTTGTTGAGATAATTTTTTTGTTATCTTTTTTACCCATCCTCCTTTATCATCGATCCATTTAGAAGCATTGTCACCAATGTAGTAACTGATGAAGTCACAAATAAGTATAGCTTGGACACGATCCATATTTTTATTTCTGGAGTCAATTGCCAGCTGGTAGCAAAGTGCCAGAAGTGTTAATATTTTACCCC
>JAQGAO010007475.1:0-11265 GCA_034697705.1 Ommatoiulus sabulosus
ATAGCGCAATTACTTTTGAAATGGCAATTTTAAATCTAAGCAGTCAAAATTTTGACCACCAGGGCTGAAAGGGTTAATCAAGTAATCGAAGTAACTAATAAATATAATTAACACAGCATTTTATGCTGTTTTGATAATATTTATTAGTTACTTAATTCGATTGCTTGATTTTTGAAAATTGGCACACTACGAGCGTATAGCGTGGGTGAAAAGGATGTGATATTATACATTTACTAAGAAAATGTAGCCTTTAAGCAAGTCATTTTTATAAAGTGGACATAACATTTTCGACTAATCAAGATGCAAGATGGTGGTAGTCTTATTAGACGTTTGAGCTATGGGTAAATATACTGTTGTTGTTTACCTTTGTAAAAAAAAAAAGCAAAAATAAAAATGGTTCGCTTAAAATTGGTTTTATTTTTTCGTTTTCTTTGGAAATATAAGGCAAAAATAAAAAGTTGTTCAAAACCATTCAACCACTCTACGGCATTTCAATTGCTCCCATATTTAGTCATTATCTTTAAAATGTATTGAACATTATACAAAATAACTTCTTAATAAATGTGCACATATTCTACCACGATGTAGATTTGTAAACATGCCAAGAATCGGAAAATGACTAAGGATTGCTCAATCAGCAATAAAAACGAATACTTATAGCGACTTAAAGCTCAATAACCTATACAGTATTATTAAACTTCAAGAGTTTTTTGATGGGTTCGTTCCTTTCAGAGCTATATAAAGGGGGGAAAACTACTAAAGTAGGATTTAAGATGTGTTGTTTTTATTAATGCATACCTAAGCACTCGAAGGGGGAAAACAAGCGAGCACCTTTAGATTTATAATATCATCCATATGCGAGCCATCAAGATAACATATCAGCTTAGCATTTTTACTACATTTTCTGGCTCAGACTCGCATTTTTACTCTAAAAAGCGTGGTCCTAGGGTATGCATCGTGCGTAACCTGCCCTGCATACATTATTTCCCTTCACGTGTATTAAGAAGTAAAAAAGCGTTCGTCTTATGATATATTTATATACAAGAAGATTATGCCAAAGTCGTTACTGTCCTTACTAATCTTTTATTCAATACGGGAGGTGAACTTTGGAGGTTATAAGGCGATTTTTAGTATGATTACCCCAAATATCCATCCTGAAAGTAGAAATAAATGTTTTTGGGCGATTTTAGAAACTCAAACGTCTCCATCCCGAGGATCGTTAAGTAGGCCAGCTCGCTTACTGAAATAACGCTTTAATTTCAAACCCAATTTAATATTAAAACATTCAAATTTAATAACTAAGTTATACGGTCGAGGCCTTCTCTAGGGCTATTTTTGGGGTCGTTGCACAGTGTTTAACTTCAGATCATCTCAATATAACCCCTAAAACGATAGTGCCTTCCCTTTTAGTGCGCGTATAGCATGGATATGTTGGTCTAATGTGGAAAAAATTGTTATGAGCGGAGACGTATACTACGTGTATTTTCTTGTTTTTATCATTACTTTGTTTTGTAAAATTACAGTAAATACTGTATGCAGTGAAACCTCGTTAAGAAGTTGCTTTATAGGAATTTCTAACAGTGCGATAAGTTATTTCCAGTCCCCGTCCTATGGTATTGACGAATAATGCGTATTTCTTCATTTAAGACAATTTACTATATGTCGGATATTGAAAATTTTCAAAAAATAAATAAATTTTCTAGTTTTCACGCATTCACGCTATGTTACTTTAAAATAAACTTTAGCCAACATGCAAAAAGGTAAGTTAAACGGGGAATTCCCCGATAAAATATGCAGCACCTTCCCATTCATGTGTGATAGGATTTTATCCAAATTTCAGTGAAGCATTAGTTCTTATTGTTGAAGTTATGTTTTGTCTGACTCCTGATAATAAGAACTAAGATTCAAATATAGCCTACATCCCTTGAGATTCGTCTTAACAAGGTTAGACTGTATACATTACTTTTCTAAACAAAATTGATATAAATTTTCACAAACGAACAGCACGAAGGTGGCTCAAATGCAGTCCACCACAATAATTTATTTAGAAAGCTCCTGGTCTATAGATGCTGCTCTAGAATATAATAAGATTTCAATTCGAAAGCGGATATTGATTTCTAGAAAGCTGATGCTTTTATAGAAATGGATCTTACACTTTATAACACTTCGTAGATAAGCACTTACATGTATATCGGAATATAAGGTATAATGTGAAAACGTTACATTTTAGGACAGTTGACTTCTAGCATATGCATACACGCATTAATATAATACATGTACGTGGTTATTAATGCCAGTTTTTCATAAAATACTGATACAATTCGAACGCTTACTGGTGAACGTCTTACTGTATTTACCTACGGGTTAGTGCATCTACTTGTACTATGAAATCAATAGAAATTTCCGTTTCTTTGAAGAATTGTATATTTAACAAGGTCGCTCAGTTCACCCAGCACGGCATACGCGAACTATAAATGAGATTGTTTCCGAAAATCCAATAGCTCAAATTAATTCAACTGGCTGTTTTTTTCAAAGAGAAAGTTCTTTCGTTTAAAAAAGCAATTTGCTATACAGTATAGATTTTTAAAAAAATCCAAATGCGAGGTTTTCCATCTAAAACCTAATGCATTTTTTGTTTGCGTTGAATACAGATGAGAGAGGAAATACTCGTTACATCATGAAATGTAATTATTTCCTATTTTCCCTTTTCATTATTTAAAGGAGGAAAGGCTTTGATGTATCCAATGAATTCAGAAGTTTTTAATTTAGTATAGGAAATAGAAAAACTATACTGAATGTCATAGACACGTAACGAGATTAGCGCGGAGAAGGATTAGGCGTATCTGGTGAATCAAAGGGAGGAAGAAACTTGATTATTCCAGTAAAAGAAGGAAAAATAGATTATTCCTACCATCAGCAGGCTTACTCTTTTAATCTGAATTAACAAAGCTAGTGCATGAATTAATTATAATTAACGGCGAAACGAAAAAGTTGAATCACGATAAAGGTTAAAGAACATTTTTAATGTAATTTTAATGCACATGTATGCACTTCTGTTGTATTGAATCCATTATTAAGACATTTTTCTGGGGATATTTTCTCGTGATGAATGAGGAATGGTTATTGAAATTTGCTTGCATTGATTGCACCAATAAATGACAATTGTCAGATTATTTCACTAATTTGTGAGTCTCAACTCTGAGCCAAGCCTAAAGCCATTAATACAAAATACAATAATAAATGCTGAGAAATTAAAAAAAAAATTCTTAAATTGCTTAAAAGCGAAATGAAACTATTGTCCAGGAAATACGACAAACTGCATAGTGCGTCTTTTGTCAATAGTAAACCAAAAAATTCAGAATAAATTTAATCATCCCGCTATTAAGAATCTTGCTAAAAACGTTTTAAAATTAAAGCAGCATTTTGGTTTCATTCGTTGCAATATCGTTTTAAGAAAATTTTACTCGCAATGCTGCAACCCCGAAAATATCGACGATTTCACGAAAATTTGCATGTGTTTCCAATCTAATTTCCTCTATAAGTACAGAGTTTCGCAAATTGCATCGCGTGTATATCTGACCGTTCATTTACGGTTATTACCAAATGACAGTTATAACTACATTATAATTATTTAAAAAAAATCATTTTGCAGGCCTGCTTCAATAGCTATCATCTACGACATTTAATGGAGTCCAGTATTGAAACAAATGGCGCTCTTAAATGCACCCATTAAAGTCATCTACCGTTTTCACTCACTAATGGCTAGCAACTTTCATCGCCATTGGCCATTTATTTTTCAACCCATCCGGATGTTAGGCCGCTCTTTGAAAGACGATATCGTAAATACGAAGATGTTACTCTTTTTTACTGTTATCTCTTGACGTAGTTATGATTTGAGTTATGAAACAGCAACAATGTTATCTCTACGAGCCTGCTGAAGCATTTTGGCACGCTATGTATGAGGCCTTATTACAACATCCTTGCCCATTCAGATGCTAGCCACGAGCTCATTGCTCCCCCGAGTGCCACTAGATGGCGCCAACCTCGGTAGCACATTTTTATTTTTCATGAATGTTTGGCGTTAGATGGGTTATAAGGATTCGTACAATTATACTACATGTACATGTACATCGGTAAAATGCGAATGAAATATATTCGACGAGAAATAGTCCGAAATGCCTGTAACAACTTCGGCAGATACTTTGTTGCAACAGTTAAAAATATTCACTAAATTTATTTTCTTCCGAGTAAAATGATATCTCTTGCTTTCTAACTCTTGTTTGGGTCTCAAAAATAGTATGGAAAAAACGCGATTTCCATATTTTACTCTTTCTTTTTAACAAATAAACTGAAAAACCATTTCTTGAATGAACTAAATTGCACAATGTAAGAATTTTAAAAGCAGAACTTTAAAAAATGCAAACCAAAAGACGAGGATTGGTAATAAGTTCGTACTATCACTAAATAGTATTAAGCGAGTTCTCCTTAATATGGTTCGACTGTATACAGCACATGATTTATGTTTACATACAGTCCGATGTCCGAAACTTAATTTTACAACTTCAGTTCATGCTTCTATATCTGCACTATCAATGTCGTGGAAATTAAAAAAAATATCGCGGTATACTACATGTATATATAAATTATGTAATAATTACGTTTAATTCGCAATGCGTTTCTAAATTAGTGCAGAGTATTATCAGAATAATTGCCAATGCTAGCTAAGGTGGCATTGAATTGTCATTGGGCATTCATACGACGTCATCGAGGGTAAATGACTGGCAAACAAATTATAAACGTGTAGATTTGCAAGCCAGCTACCGTATTGTTGACACGCACTGGAGTCAGGTGGTTCTTGGCAAAGAAAAACATTGAAAGTGTAAAACTCGAAACAGCCACTGGGCACAATAAAACACATAGGATGGACAGCCATTCATTGTAATTCCAACGCTGTATTTTGGGTCATAGGGACGTTTGCTATTGAAATGCGTGTCCTAGCTCATTCTCAATGTTAATCCAATGGGAATAACCTAATGCACCAGTCAGTCTTTTAAATCGGCCATGTGCCACTTTCAATGTCCGTTATCCCATTTTGCATTCTCGCGCCCTGCCAGCCGTAATGGCGATTTACAGGGTGTTTAACCTCTGATTTCGCTGCTTTATGGCATGCTTAAGCTCTATCGGAAAAAAATAGCGAATCTGAAAACCCTCTTTAGGGATCCTTTTAGAAAGTGCTAATGGATTTCCCATACTGACAGATGCTCGAGCCGTACACATTCGATGCGAAAGTCAAGTGCTGAGTAAGGTATAAATTCATCGACTGAGTTAAGGTAAAGTATAGAAATGAGAGGATTGACAGAAAATGGCGGCTTTTGGGGATTAATGCGATGCCAAGGGCCTCCTAAGATGTTATTAAGCTGTGGATTACCAACTCCTACACCGCATGACTTCCGTTATTTCTTTTTTTCCTATGTCTAAACTTGTAATGTTTACAAATATAAAACTATCCGGGACATTTCAACTTTTTTTAAATTCTATAATAACAAAACAAAAGAAAACAAACAAACAAGTGAATCATTTTTTTAAAAACATCCTGTAGTACTGTATATACATGTATCATTTCTGAAGACCTCCATAAATATCTAGAAAAAAAATGTCGATATCGGTCATACAAGTTAGATGAGTTTGTGCACGAACAAGACAAATTTCAATCATCCTAATCACGTGAAGATGGGTTATTAAGAGTAACGTTGAGGAGAGTTTCTGACGATAATAATATCATAAATACCCCACTAACTAACCGCATGTCGTAAAAAATACGAGAAAAACGCAGCAATCATAGTTAAAGCTGCATCGAAATTGGTATCAGATAAAAAAAAGCGCCAGACTAAACGCGAAATGTGATGCAATTAATTACGAACATAGGTATGGCTCCTTCGTAATTTGTATTCGTGTAATTTGGGCCAAATGAAATAGGGCGTAAAAGGGGATTTGACGAAGGTAATAAACCAACAGAAATGTCTCTTTTACTCAATCGACCAACGTTTATTTGTGTAGCAGTGGGTCAAGGAAAGAATTAAAAATCTTAGGTTAACGTAGTGGCGCCACGGACGGCCACTAATAATACTAAATAAGAATGCATTTCTAAGTGAGGTAGAAGGCCGATCCTGTACAGGCTACAGAGAGAGATAAAGTTGCATTGCCTTCACATTTCTATTTCTATCTGCAAACTTCTATCTTAAAGGGCACGTGCTTTTCCCATTTATATGTACATGTACGTAAAGTTGATCAGATGGATGTTTTTAATGTTAGTAATGGCAGGATAAACAGTAATATACTGTATATGTTTAATTTTGTACTGTGACAAGATAACTTCAGTCACTTTCTACCAAATTTTACACCACGGAATTAAAATCACTTTGTTTAATATTCTGTACCTCATCATTCCGGTTATTTGAATTGAAAATGGCGGATTGCATAGCATAATCATGAACGGTTACATAATCCGAATTAGCCATTGTCTGCAAGAGGCAGTGCAAGCGATTCTAAAATGTATGATATACCTGGTGTATACAGTATATGATATATATATACACAATTTATGATATAAATTTTGTTGTAGCCTTACATTCAAATATTAGATGTACTGTACGTATTGCAGTTTCCGAAGATCCAAACTTGAGAAGGAAACTACATGTAGGCCTACGTGCCATTCGAAACTAATTCTTCTGGCGACAGGTGGAGGGTTGATTGGCAACGATTAAGAGAACAGATGTGGATAACAAATATGGAGAACAGATTAAAGTGATGTAGACCTACTAAAATCAAAAAACATTATTATAAAAATTAGGAGCAACTAGGCGCCTTATTGGACATATTACTTACTCGCAAATGAAGACAATTTTATCAGGATTCATAAGTTACCATTACGTAGCATACACGTAAATCTGTCCATGACAAAGAAATTAGAATAAAAAGCCCACCAAAGTGGAAGATATTTCTGCTGTCTGAGCAATCCTAACTGATACCATAGTTAGGAGAGGAGTGTAAATAAAGATTTTATTTTAAGATACCGGAACAATTGCCGGGCTGAACCAGCACAGGAAATCCAGTTACGAATGTAATCTAATTATCACGCTTCAACTGTTTACCGTCTGTAATAAATCGGATTAGATCCTTTTATTTCCTTCTCCACCTATGGGCCTACTTTCACTCGCCAATTCGCGCACAAAATTATGCAAAATGCTAACCCGAGTTAGCGCCAGAAAAAATAATTATGATCCACGGATTCTCATACGATAATTGCATTAGACAAAGCTCTTAAACGAGGCAGTAATATTCGTATCAACTGAAAATAGCCGCGTTTCTCTAAGTCTGCCACAAGCGAGAACGCCAATTTCGTCACGGAATTTCCTACTTATAGTGACTAAGCCTAACTTTGCGTGACAAACTAGGAATTTTTTTTACCCTCCACGACGTTCCATTTACATTTGTAGTTTTACGCGTGAAAACAAGGTACCTTCCATTGTCCTATTCCTCCATAAATAGATACACTTTGATAAAACCTAACGAAAATTAAATCCCCGGTGCCTCGCAGCTCAGCAACCTTCATTCGTTAATCAGGATTTCGCAAATCCGATTGCCTTTGCGCAGACTGGCGAGCCAACAAAGCTTTTTAGATCCAAGAAAATAATTGAAATTTCGTCAACATGATAAATTCTTAATCATTTTCATGCTAGAAAAACTGTAAACCACAATAGTACGAGAAAAGTCAATTAAACCTGCCAGAGAAAGCTCTCCTGGAGATAAGCTGAGAAGACAAATTTTGGAACGAAATACGGAGGGTTGAAAAAGATGTGTTGAAAGAAAAAGAAGGGTTGAAAATAAATCGTGCAATATTTCTCAAAATCACTTACTGTATCTCATCGTTAACACATGCTGTTGTACATGTATGTGTAAAATATTCGTTAACATTTATGAAAGACACGCCTTTAGAATGTCGATTCCATTTTAATCTTGCTGCTTAAATGACATTAGTTTAATAATTTTTAACGTTTAATGAAATTTTAAAATAATTGCTCTATATTACAAAAGGAATTCTCAAGATAAAGTACAACAATATAAAATTAGACAAAACAGTAAGAGAATCAGAATGCTTGTAGATGCATGTGATCGAGTAGAAATCATAAAACCCCGGAATAAGACATTTGATGGCAGAATGGCAGAACGGGTATGTTCTCAGTGATTGCCAACGTTTAGGGGCTGTTTCAAACCAAGAAAAATTATTTTATCTCACATAGCCGTGAGGCGTTTGCATGTCAAATGCTTAGGATGCATAAGCATATACTGTACAAGTATAGAAATGTGTGCAGTGTTTCTATCGAGTACGGGTGCTTATAACACATGGCTCGTTTGTACATGTATTTACTACATTGTAGTAGTTTTTGACTTATCAAAACATACAATAACATGTTGTTAGCTCGCATCTCATTTACGAAATGTTGGTGTACGTCTGCATGAAATTAAATACATACATTTAATTGTCCATATTTCTGTTGGATCACTATGCAAAATATCTCCCTGCAAAAACTGAATGGAAAAAAACCTAATGAGGAATTACATGTCAGTAACATGACCCATTTCCTTAAGGGATAAGAGGAACCTGCAAGAGGTTTTTTGATCGATTGCGTCTCGCTCGTTTGAAATGGTCCAACTTAATTACTGTCGAAATTTGATAATTCCGCTTTATGACGGCGTGTAATTCCTTCTTAGATTATGCAGATCTCCCGTTCTCTGTCATCCGAAACACACGACCTAATTTTTCGAAAGGTCCCATAGCTTCGCATTCGTCTGTCTGTCTGCATCTTTCACTGCCATCTGTTATGTGTACTTTGAAGTGCATAATGCAGTGGGAAATGTGGCTTCAATCCCATTATATGCATTCGCCAAAAAGCTAATGGAAATGTATTGTAGCATTTGTGCTGAATTTTTTATTAGTACACCCGCCACCGGGTTGGCATTACGTTTCAATTTCTTCGAATAAAAAAATCAGTCTTGACAAATGATAAAAATATGACATTTAGTCGGGGAACACACAGCCTAAAATTCAATTTGGCAACGCGTTTAAAAAAGAGCACGGGTCCATAATACATATTT
Organism: Ommatoiulus sabulosus; assembly: GCA_034697705.1. Classification (NCBI taxonomy): domain Eukaryota; kingdom Metazoa; phylum Arthropoda; class Diplopoda; order Julida; family Julidae; genus Ommatoiulus; species Ommatoiulus sabulosus. The sequence goes on from JAQGAO010007475.1 coordinate 9,157, forward strand.
AAAACCAGCACTTAAAATAAGTGCTTTTCCATATAGGATGCATTTAAACAAACTATACAAAGCGACACTTTTTTTGCTGCAAATACACGCGTGCGAGCTGTTATATTATTTCAACGACTTTTTTAAGCTCGGTTCGGCACAGTCTGGCTGCACTGACGCATTTAAAAATCGGAAACCCTCAAGGGAATATTAGGGAAAAAATTAAAAATAATAAAAAAAATGAGAGCGATTTCCCCCACCTGTTTTCCTCTCATGAATCGTAGATAATAATATTATTATAGACCTCAGTTTTAATAGAGCGTTGTACAAAATTTCAGTTTTTGAAACATTGTTGAAAGGTTGGTTAGCGTGCTGCAGAGATCATAAAGCGGAAAATGCCTTACATGAAAATGCAGTAAATGTATGGTGAAGTTGTACAAATGAATGTACAGCAAAGCCAACTTGCACGAATACATCTAATAAAGATAATTTCAAATTGTTCACACAAAAACTTTCAGATCAGAGTTTACATCGATCGCAGCATTAAATAATTTGGTAACTGTATCATTTAAAATAAAATTGCAACAACTGGTTCCATATTTCAGAACAATAACAAATGTTTCACGAGTTAAATTGAAACCACTCATTTATGCAACTCATGGCAGCTCATAAAGAAATTGTAAAATGGAAGGAACACCGATGTACACTGTAACTGAATTTATTATTTATATGACGTAGCATAAAAATTGCATTAGGTTTCCTCACGTTTGTCTCAAGAATATTTTATCTTTTATTGTATTATTATTTTTTTTTTCTAAATGATAAAAAGATCAATTCATATAGGGAAGTTCAAAAAATAGTGCAATGCCGGAGCAAGGCAAAAATGCAATTTTTATCCTTAAAGTAATGAATAATGAGGTCTAAAAACATGGGAGAAAAACAGGTGGGGAAAATCGCTCATGTTTTACACCGCACTGGAAGGCCATTATAAATGAAGTATATGTTATGCAGATTTTCAGCGCACCAATTCAGCTCCCTAATGATTTGAGGAAAGTAAATCTTATATAGTTTACGTGTGGAAAAAAAACGGGGAAAAAACCGGAATAAATTGCGTGCGAATTACCTTTGAATTCCATTTCTTTAAGCAGGCCGGCAGGCAAATTTTTGAAACGTGTTTCGCATTAAAACTAAATATTGATTAACGCCAGGACTCCCGATGTACGTAAACACGCATTAAGTAGGCAATGATAATGCCAAGACCGTATTAAAAAAATGAAAACTTAATCGTAGTTCGCACGATGTTTCTTATAGACGTCATGTTTAACAAGCCAGGAGATTACAGTGATACTATAGAGAGAAACATGCTTGAAATATTACTAAAGTTGAACTTTTTAAGATGGAAAATATGACGCTCAACATGTTGGAACAAATTCCGGTTTTTAATGAGTTTTCACAATCTGAAAAACCTTCTTTGCAATGAAATAATTACAAAAGTACGTGGTATAATTTTATTTTCGATTTTAAATTATTTCTTTAAAAAATATGAATTCTTTTTATTTGGGCATTAATTACAGGTGCATATTTCGAAAATAATTTGTATCACTGGTGGTATACTGTTCGAATACTTCTCAATAAACGGGCCCTGTGCTTGGTCTGTGGCTGCATCAATACATGCATTTATGATGAAAATACCCCATGCATATTTCTGCACTTTTTCTTAATACGATATGTCTGAAAGTCTAAATTTAATACGAGCGCATAATAGACGAATCGAATGTTGTCCCTAATGATCGTTTTAATTAACAGCAACGATGCACCATGGATATCATGTGGAATTCTTATAGTGCGTGTCTTATACATGTATAAACGAATTTTTAAAGATTTCAGCAGTTAGGATTTCAACACCACAAAACGAAGAAATCAATATTGTGCTCAGGACCCGTATAAAGTATCGGATTTCATTTGTGTTTTTTTTATTTTTTATTATTTTATATTTGGAGTTTAGCAGTATATCCTATTGCAGACGCCAGCCAATGACCTTCGCGCAAGTATCGATTAAGGGGGACTCCTACAGTGCGATTTGCACCCCATGCCACCCCACGTGGGTCGTTCCAGAAATCGACAAATACC
>JAQGAO010007476.1:0-11265 GCA_034697705.1 Ommatoiulus sabulosus
TTAACATTACACAATTTTACCCATGGCAGTATGATACTGATACTGCTATTGCAAAGCATGTGGCAGTGCAACAATTAAGGCGTCTAATTGCAAGTTCAATGCCAACCACTTGATGATAGAAGATGAAGTATTTAGAATATAATGAAATGATAAATGAATTGAACGAGCGATACATATACTGTATAGCCATAACAATACTGGATTAATATACATGATATACACTGTAGCATGTTTTTCAAATTTCTAGAATGCTATACTCAGTACATAAATCATATTACACGTTACGGAAGAATTCAAATGCATGATACAGTATATGCAGTTTGATGCTTTTCTTTACATGCATAAATACTTTCGTAAATTTTTTTAAATTTAATATTTGTGTAAATTACACACATAATAGAAAAAGCATCTTTTTTAAGAAAAAAAACGTGCTTTCTCACACCAGATAATCTAAACATCTGAATATTAATTAGTTAGGATTTCCGTATAGGCACACTTTTGCGAAAACGGATTTTTGGAAAGGAACTTTTTTACAGTTATTTTTTAACTCACAGAAAAAAAAAGTGAAAAACTATAAATAACTTTAAAATGCAGATATAATAATTTGCCACTTTAATTTATTTTGACAGTTTTTGTTAACTGCAAGGTCTACATCCATCGCTCCACACTAGTATAGTTACTACTTGTCGCATGGTGGCGCCTCTTCATGTATTGCACAACGTTTACAATGTCAGTGACGCTTTCTGACGAGTACGATAAGTAGAAAACTACAGGTGGGTGGCAACGAATGCGTGGTTATCAACAATGCATTTGCATGACCCTAATTACGCAATGTCACAATGAAGGTTTACTGAATTTAAACACGTTCAGAACAAACTAAACGTAAAGATGACTTTACAATACTGCCCATTATTTTGGGCAAATATTTGTTTGCAATTTGCTATACTAGTGAGTAAATTGACCAATTCTCACAATAAACGGGATAAGTAGCCTACATAAAACATATCTCCTCATAACATGAAATTACATCAAAATGAATAAATAAATGAAATTAAAAATATGTCATATTAGTTCAGTACGAGGGACGCCATCATTGCTTTTTCCAAAGCCTCTTCATCGTTCAAATCAAAGTCCACCACTTCGTCATAGTCGAACTTGTGGCGCTGTTTGATGTGCGTAGCGAAATTGCAGCTTCTCTGATCCTTGTCGCCCCATGGCATGGAAGCGCAAATAGGGCAGACCTAAAATTAACGAAAACATCGATGGTTTAAATTAGCTGAAGACATATAACGATGGATTCTGGGACATGATTTCTCCACATCGACTCCACCAGAGATGTGATGTTCATGATTTTAACTTACCACCTGAACAAAAGATTCAGTTTCGTGAAACTGGCTGACGTGTCTCAACAACATTTCTCTGTCAAAATTACCCAGGGTACAGTGTGGGCACTTATACGTTGGTGCAGGTTTATTTGCACCAGACCTAAAAAATCTGAAGATGTTGCCAAGCTATAATAATCTACAAGACTGTTCTTCCAACCAATGCAAACTATATACATGTATATAGCCTACACTGTGCATGCCATAGATATACGTACGAAGGGCCTGCTTCTTTGTCTTTTTTGCGTTGGGCTTTAGCTTCAGCGCGTTCCTTTCTTTTGGCTTGCACGAGCGGACACGTTATGGCGTGGTCGCGATACGCAAGCACTGCCACCTGCCATGAATCACAAATTGCAAGAAATGCGTTAACTAACCAAGTTATCGAGGCATATGTGCAAGAGTAGTTTAGTCGAAACAACTAAACATAGATTTTGAAAACATGAACAAGAATCAGAAATTCAGAAACATGTACTGTATGTATAGCCACAAGAGAACAGAGTTACAGAACCAACGCATCAATGGGTGATGTTATAAAGAATTACCAAAAAGGGTTCAAACATCTTTGTTAATGCGAGTACAGAACAGCATTGTGAATAAGAAGTAAATGTCTTAAGATTTCATACATAACTAAGAGTTACTCGCCTGCTTGAGGCAAGTTTCGCAGACTGCCCCGCATTCGTTTAATATTCGGTCTATTTTCTTTGCCTTTACTGCATCGTCCAGGTTGAACTCCTTCCGGCACATTGGACATCTCAATGGATAGTAAAGTGAACTTTGATTTTCTAACGATTTAAGACATTGCTCACAAAATCTGAAATTTCGAAGAGTATTAAAATCAATGTTCGCTGCACACTATTCTGGAGACATCTTCTGGGGAGATAGCTGTTGAGGATCCATTAAACAATAAACCACATCGAGAGTTATACCATGGAAGTTCATTTTTGCATTAGGCAGGTTTAAGTAACTCCTGCAGCATTAATTTTATTTTATTTATACGATTTTGAATAAGCGTTTTTTAAGTAGCATTCGAATATGCAAATCCTCTCTGCTCTCTGGGCTCAGCGCTGACATAATTACATTATAGCGTTTCGTTATCATTAAAATTGTACACTGTATTCGGAAAATGTTGAAGGTTTTGCAAATTTGTCCTCAGAATCTATTGGAAATTTTGAAAATTTCTCCTCGAAAACTGTTGAAGATTTATGCTTGGGAAAACGCCGAAAACGTGAAAAATGTTGCAAGTTTGTCCTCGAGAAAATGTGAAAAAATTTGTAAAAGATGACCTCGGAAAAGGTTGAAAATTTTGATAAAAATGAAAAAAGTCGATAAAAATGAAAAGTTTGCAAATTTGTACTGGGAAAATTTGCAAATGGACACAGAGCTTTTAAGTTCTCTGACTTTTCCAGGTTTTCCAGGACTGGAGGTACCCATTTTACTGACCCACCTATATTGTACACAATATGCGATATTTCGCTCAATTTCTTCACTTTTACTTTGAGAACTGAATTTATTTGGCATTTTTTCTATCAATTGGACGTCCGAGTTGGTTATACCCCCTCCCTCCTCCTCTCCAAATTGTGTCCGTGACTCAACCATATCCCCCTACCCCCTATTTGAGAACGTCCTTTTTGAATGGCCCCTAGGATTTTTAAATATCTGGGTGTAAATGAACTCGATGAGTTCCGATGAATGTGAGTTTTACAATTTTTATCACATTGAAGTAATTTTCCTTTGTTATTTTAGTAATTTTCCTTGCATGTCCTTTGTTTAAAACAGCATAGATGTACTTTAGCACTATTATTAGTGATTAAGTCTGACACTGACTTAGGGGTCAAAGATTACAGGAAGTGTGACATATATTTCAGTAGAGGAAAATGCATTGTAAACTCACAAATGAGTCATTGGAATGGCCGTGTACCAAAAACATAAAAGTAGTCCTTTGTCAAATGTTCATTCGCATCTAACGCCTATATTAATCAAAATTTCCAAAAAATAAAATAATCGCGTGATCCCAAATTTGTTCTCTCGTAAGCGTAGATAAAAAAGGGGGGATTGGGGTCTGAACACTCTACAGGGCTCCTTAAATGAAAAAATAGAAATGAAATACATGTACATGTAAGTCATTTCTAGGGGATTTGGGGGCTTCACCATTTCAATCGCTGGTGTAAATTTTGACTTAATTATGTTTTAATAGTTTGAATAATTATTATTAAAGTTAATATTTCGTGCTCAAAATGGCACCTGCATTTCGTTTCAGAAATAGAAACGATTTAGTTTTTCTATGCACTTAATTTTGACATTTTTAAATGTCAAAAAGTACAAAATCACATTAATGAGTCCACGATACAAGTAAATCCAGTAATTACTCACATATGATCGCAGGAAATCTTCAGGGGATCTTCATAAATATCTCTGCAAATTCCACATTTGTAGTCGTCAAGATCGCTTTTACTCAACAGGAAGCCCGTGCCGTAATTCATGATTAACTTCTACGAAAACTACCAGTGAAATGAAATAGCCTCGGCACTGCGGCAGCAGTCGACAGCTCAAATAAGTACTTTGCCCTCCAACATGAAGTAAGCCGATATCGACATGAAAACATGCATTTGCGAAAAATATATACAGATGTAACATGTATGGTCATATAGTGCACATGTATGGTTGTGTAAATATTTCCATTCATCCCAATATTTTGGCATGACCGATACATGCCCATACATTCATTATACATTGCACAAGATGCCATGTATGACATTACAGAATTTGTCCACAGAGTTGAGAGGGTGATCCAGTTCAGCATTTAAAACTATACCTAACGAATCCAAGGAAAAATAAAAACAAAACAGCCTTTTTATTATTTAAAAATAATTAAAAATTACCCTGTATAATAAAATTTCAGATATAGCAAAATATGTTATTTCAATCTTGAAACCGCTAATTGCACCGCACAGTGCTTTCCCTGTTATCCTGCAAGATCGATTGGTCAACAAAGATACAGTATATACTGCGTTCCCACTCCAGTTATTCAAAACTAAAGAATATCAGAGAATTCTTATAAGAGAATTTGCTTATGTTTCAAAATTACATGCGTTAAGATAAACACAAAAGTAGGCTAATACATTATACTGTACATGAAACCATTTAACGTCAAGTTTAAAACTGAATTTATAATATTTTCTTGATTTCTGAAAAAGCTTCCAGGTTAAGGGTCGATCCGATAAGGATGTTTAAGTGATATTTATTACAATGTATGCTATAGAGAACATGCACAATTAATAATTAAGAAATCGTTGTAGTGGTGAGGTTCTCTATAGGAATTTTCTGAAAACAATTTTAGGAAAGCATTATATATTTGGATAAATATTGTTTTTTTCTATATTGATAGGGAAAGGAAATAATCCTTAACTGATAATTTAACCTTTTTAAATTGTCCACTCGTTAATTTTAAATTAAGTTTAAACACTTTCACCTTTTTTTCCATAAATTGATATTTGAATGGCGCTATATACTATATACTTCTTAATTATTGCCATTTTTTTTAAAAAAAATGAGAAAATTTATGTTTATGCTTACTATTCGAAATACTTCCTTCCTTATTAATAATGCACGCACACTATAATATATAGTTAATAACCAGTAGATGGTAACAGCATCGACTCCGTACACGCTCCCATCTCGTGCTTTTTCGAACATATCGAAATGAAGTATTAATTTCGAGACTTTGATACACCCAATATTTTAAATAGCAAGCATTGCTACATGCGTTTGTTGGTTGATGTGATGATTTTTTTGTGCAAGTAAAATGATGTCGTGAATGATTGTGGCTTTTCAGTCCAACTTCTTTTTCCAGTAGTTAAATTTCCGTATGCGTGTAGATATTTAGGTGGTATATACGCTATAAAATATGCACGTTTATTACCCTGAATTTATTGTTGTAATATATTGTCCGAATTTGCTGTTTTCGATTTTTCGAATTTTCCTAAAACTTGGTTTCAAAATCTCCCGGTTTATCATCGGCTGTTATGTCGGCTTACTTAATGTCGAATGTCCCTTGTAACCATTATACTGCTAGATATTTCCCCTAAGCTCGATCACGGATCTATTCCAGGACGTATATAAAAGTAAGAAAAAAAATACATTTTCTTAATTTTGTACTTACTTTAAATCTCAGGAATGTTATGTATTTTATAGTTAAAATATTTGAAAACGAATAAATAATTTATTATAGCACTCCTCGGAGGTCGTGTAGGCTGGCATCACTTCCATGTTTTCAATATGGCGGCTCCCATCTTTTGCAAGCGACGAGATATAGAGAAGTAGAAAAATGCACGATTAGAGTAAAATATCATTGTCACAGCGTACGATGTATGTAATGTAGAAGATTAACAACTGGGTTTTTAACTGACACAAACAATGCAAGCCTGTGGACGTATATTCGGGACCGGTTCCCTTTCCTCGAAATCCGTGCTGGCCGGCTTAGGATTCCGCAGAATTCGGTCGGAAAGTTTCAGTTGCACCTCTATCAACTATGAAGTAAGAAACATGATGCCAAGGCAAGGGAGAATGTTGAAGAAACTTATGACAGGTTCGAAGTAAGTTACTGTTATCCAATAATCTCAGATACCACAAGAATGGTGCTCTGAAGAGCAGTTGATCTATAAAGGCGGGAAAATCGGTTATTTGAATAAATCAAGATTTTACAGTATTGAAAAGTAGCAGCACAGTATGGTGCCACAGTGACTAATTACATGTATAAAATGTTTTGACACTTGTGGCTCGACGCAACCATCAGTTTTTATATCATGGTATAGCCTACGACTTTAATAATACATGTATGTAAGAAAATTCATCACCCGGCGTGTTAAACTGTGTAGACCCAATTAAAGAACATTTACAGTTCGCTTGCTGACTTAAGATTCCTTTACGAGAAATTATGTACATGTACATGCTCGGCATATATTTTTAATTTTTTCTGTAAGTAATTTTCATGTTGTGTTACCTTTATCAGAAAGAAGATGTATGAAAGCTCATCAAGATGGGTAGGAATTCTTCTATGCTTATTCTTCTAAGCTTATTCTTCTATGCACCTCTACTGACAAATTATAGATTCTAAGAGTGTAGTGGTTACCATGCTTTTGAAAAATGTTTAGCACATCTCATATGTCAGCCTATTGTTTTACTGTAGCCTACTACTTGCAGTATTTCATCAATTCTAAGATGCACTTTAAGTTCAGTACTACCAACTGAAAAAATCTGGATTCTAAACGTGGAGTGATTTATTTAGAGGCATTTATTTAGGAAAAAAAGTGCATTTTAGAATTGGAGAATTATGGTGCTGATTGGCTGACTCATAATTCTAATACACTAAACTGAATTCTGAAAACATTATTGGTTCTAAAAATGAAATACTAACTAAAAATTATATTATTTAAATTTCATGCTGTTATGGAATGGATTATTTGAATAAATTTGATTGTAACTTACAAATTTCTGACTATTGTCTACCAAGCCATTTCAATGATTCTGTAACTTTCAAAAACTAAAGCATTTATGGTAGGATTAAATGTCCCAATTGCAGTACTCGTGTCTTTTACTGATTCTCAAAGAATATTATGCAGTACAGGTGGAAAAGCCTGCAATTGGAACTGCCACGTTCTTGAAGCCAAAAGAAATCAAGAGTCCTCGCCGAATAGTAGTTTTGAATTCAGTTTTGATGGAGACAATCACTGATGTTATGGCGAGCGGAGACTTCAGCCAGGAACTTCTCGGACTTGGCATCGAAATATCAAAAGTAAATCATGCTTACCTAACTTTTTTGAGCGATGTAATGAACTGTTAATAAGCTTGCCCTTATTTTAAGGTTAAAGTAACCAGTGATTACACTATTGTAAATGTGTTCTGGGTATGCCCCAAGGAAGTAGACAGCGAGAAAACTGAAAAACTTCTTAAGAGCTTGGCTGGACCAATCAGGTAATTAATTTTTCCTTTAGAGTTGTTTTACAATTAAGGTGGTACAGTTACATCATAGATGGTTTAAATTATTCATACTGTTGGACTTGTCAAAGTCACGAATTTTTTTGGCGTTAGTGTTCACCAGATTTTATAGCAACGATTTGTATGATGTTGTGGTGAATGTAGTTCGATTGGCTTCTCTATATATGTGATCAATGACAGTTGTTGACAGAGAAATGCGACCATTTGAAGCACTGTTGGAATGCAGAAAAAATGTCATGGGTTTGATTTTATAACCTAGTCATTTTTAAAAATGTATTGTTTTGCTGCATCCCAAGGAACTGCACAGAAAAAAATAATAAATGATATCATGACATTCTCAGTTTACATTTGTTCAGAATTTTTATGTTCAGTTTTTGTTCAATAGAAATCACTTGCGCAATCACCACGTGCTTGGAAACGTGCCTTTTGTAAATTTTGTCAAGGACAGACATCAGGGAAACATCAATGTAGTGGAGCAGTTGCTGGCCAGAGCCGATTTTGGACCAGATTTTATACCTAATGACGTTACACATCACAAAAAATCTGAATTCATAAGGAGTCAGTCTGTTCCTCCCTTTCCAGAAATAGGAGTAAGTCTTTTTCATCACATTTTCTTATGTTAGAATGAACGGTTCAGTTACTCAAAAATCTCTAGAGACCAGTATGAAAAACATTATAGAGTTAATCAATTCTTTTTCATTAATAGTTGACCAAGGAGAAAAACGATTTGGACTCAGCTGATGCGACTTTGTCAGATGTGGAATCATTGATTGATTTACCAACATGCATTGCTGATCCTTCAGCAGTCAACACTGTCATGAGAACGGACATTCTGGGTCTAAAGCATGTGGACATAATGCAGAATGTGGTGCAGTGCATGCATAAGGCAAAGGCAGAACATCGCAAGTTTCCCAACGAAGAACACCTGTTGGAGCCCCTGCAAGGAGGTCAAAGTGCAACCACTCCACCAAATCGTGGCCCTACATTGACTATGAGCATAAGACAGTTTTTGAAGAAGAGGAACAAGCAGATACAAATGTCCAGGAAGCAGGAAATTGTTGACATAAAAAACGCTGAGTTTATGGAACAGTGCAAGCAAGGGATGAACATGGGTGAAGTTAACGAGATGGAGAATGATTTCCTTGAAGATGACTTCTTCGAAGAAGAGGAATTTCCCGATTTTAACCCGGAGCATTCCAGCGATCCACCATTCTAATGTAAACCTTTAATGATGGCTTGTACATTTGTCCCACCCAGTTTTTAGCTATTGAATCGTAATGAGAAACCACATTACAGCAAGATTCTTCAGTTCAACACGTTTCACGTCTAACAGTGCATCAAACGATTGTCAAAAAGAATATATGGTTGTCCTTTTGACGCCATTGAGATGAACAGCAGTCCTGCTAATTTTTTATTGTGGATATTTCAAACTTGCATTCAGATTAAGGTTGCAATGTTTTAGCATGAAATAGTGCCAAATTTGAAGTATGTATGTCTGTGATGAATATACTAATGTCACCACTTGCACTTAATAAATGCAGATTTTCATTTCAACTTTGTTCATTGCTTAATTATTTTGGCTTGTTGCCTAGCCAAAATCAAGCTTATGCTTGATTATCATGCTTGATTATACCATATGCCATCATTTTTTCCTGTGGTGGCAAACTCAAAATCGAAATTGTCCAATGGTTAATTGGCAGAAAACTCCTAGACCCCAGACTGCATGGCTGTCACTGAGTCTTGAACCATGCACGTCTTATTCTTTGAATTATGATCTGAAATCATGTTGGGAACGTAAAGATAATTATCACTATATTCGCATGTTTTGTATTTGTCGAAGTTATGTTGACCATGCAGTTAGCCGCGAATAACAGTTCGTTTTTGCCCTGCAAGTCGCCTGCGTCTCTCTTCGCTGTAGGGGCCCGCCTGTTGTGGACCCTTACACGTGTCAAGGAATTAAGGAGGCAGTTTGTAAATCATCGTATAAGATTTCAGTCAGAGGTTCCTGTTAAACTTGACTTGAGGTAAGATACACATTTGTTTGAGGAGTTTACTCTTATTTCCTCTTATTTTCCCTGTTGCATTTAACATGACCTTACGTTGGGTTCACTGTGCAGCTACATGTATATTTCACTTGAAGCTGTTGCGAGCAAAAAATATAGGAAATGCTTGGAACCATTCAGTAATTGAGTAGCTGGATTTCTGGAAGCATATGTCACTCACAATGACTGTTATAAAAGTTTTTAGATATTTCTGAACTAAGAAACAATTTAAGATTTGTTATTCATGTTATCTTGCCCAAATACAGTATGGATTGGTTTAACATCAAATAGTAAATATTCATTCTATAATAGAAGAATTTGTACAATTTGAGTTGAAAAATGCTTCATAAGAGCTCACAGAACTGTCACTCGATTCCCACGTTTTTTTCAATAAAAACTTATCAGACTAACCGATTTCAAACCCTTGTTTTCAGTACAAAGAGCGTCATTGCCTTGGCATGCATCTCATTTCTATTTAATAACACTTTGCGATGCTTCAAATTGGTTCTAAATCTTCGTTACAAAATCTTATTTTTAGGTTGTGGTGTGGCAATTTTGATGCATTCTACTTTACAAAAAAAACCGGACTTTTAGTTGTTCAAATTATTGTTCAAATCGAATTATTTATTATATCTCTAGATGGAATCTCAATGGAATCGTAATTCAAGGAATGTATAAAATGTCTAAAAATAGATTTAAAGTCCAAAATGTTACGCTTATATTTTTGCTTAAAATATGTTATGACCTAAAAACTGGGCTACTTTTTCTCGCCCCTTATCTACCCCCTCGTAACTAAAATGATTTTTTCCCAGTTTGGAAACAAAAGTGTGGAGTTTGACATCAACAACTTATACGAGGTGGTCATCCTCTTAATTTTTTTTCTCCGTTCAAGCCAACCACCAGGGTCGTCGAGATAAATCTACATTGTGTGTGTTAAAAATGCATAACGGACATGCATTAGGACATATACTGTAGGACATGCAGTAAGTACATGTAGAGTATACAACATTTTAATAATCAATTTTTTCAGAATTCTCCAATGATGTTCTTGTCAATTAGCAAAATTCACCAAGTGTTCATTGTTAATTTTTTTAAAATTTTCCATGTTTTATTGTTAAATTTTGCACGTTTTATTCTTCAATTTTTCAAAATTTTCCATGTCATTATTATAATATTAAATTGTTTTTTTCAAATTTTTGTATGTTTTCACTGATCAACTTTGCAAAATTTTTCAGTTTTCAATCTTCAATACCCCCGTAGCTAAAAAAAAAAACGAATTACCATTAGTACATGGTCGAGGTGAGGCCACCTAATTTCAAAAGAGATTCTAAATTAAGTGCTTATGATAATTCGATTTAATATCTCACCCAATCGGTGGCTTTGCCCCCGAACGGTTTCGAAATGAGGCCAATTCAATGGGTCATTACATCCACATAAAGTAGTAGCCTATGTAAACAAGACATAAGGCACTAAAACTTGTTTATGGACTTATCTGTACATGAAAATATATCAGGTTTTGTGCGCGTGAGATAATTATTCGTTATTTTACATTATGTACTTCTATTTTCAATATATCACCTAATCGTTAAATTGTCTTGTAAGTCAGACACATTGTGGTTATCTTTCTTAATTTGTTTGTTTCAGATTTTCACGGGACAAACTACGTCAAAAGACGTTAATAACACAAGTTCAAATTTCGTTTAAATTGTAACCTATAAACAATGAAGTGCAAGATGTAGCTACATGTATTTAAAAATACTGCCTAAAATGAGTTTAAAAGGCCAAAAATTGCTTTCTAAAAAATCTTTTTGCACAAGAAAAAACATTATTATACGAATTTTCGATAA
>JAQGAO010007477.1:0-11262 GCA_034697705.1 Ommatoiulus sabulosus
ACCTAGCAGGTCCTCCCTACCACATGGCATTCACTTGCTGACTGTAGGGTATCTTTTTGAATTGAATTGAATTGAATCGACATCATGCAACCAATATTACTCTAACTTATGATGAACTTTGCAATATTTCTGATGGTAACCCCTTTTTACCTAGAAATATCGTTCGTCCAGCGCCTTATGTTTCTGGTCCACCTGGGAAATTTCATGCAACTGTTCTGAATTGGTATGGGAATGGATTGCTAGCCCAAACATCCGAAGTTATCTACCATCAAGAATACTATCGTGAGAATGTTTCTTACCGCCACCACTAGGGACCAAATCCTGTGATCTATCACGATGTTAACTGTCCAGTACCCTACCATCCAAATCCCATGGAGATCAGACCTTATGACGATGGTCTGACCGATTGGTGTGTTCAATACGTTTTGTATCGAACATCATGCATCAATCCACTAGGAGCACGTCCTGTACCAGCGTCGGAACCATAGTATATCACACCAACAACTCGCCTAAGTTCTGCATATTCGGACATTTCCGAACTGTTATCAATGGATTCCTTTCATCCAGCAACATGTGTGTTCTTCCAGCAACGACAAAGAAGCACCGCTCATCTTGAATAACGAAGGCGATCGATCTAACATCACATCTTCTAGATGATTTCAACAATAATCTAACATATGACCCTTTTCCGGACTTCGAATTGCATCCTGAAATATTCGACAAGGTACAACAAATTAAGTTTATTGAGTAGGATTTACTTCACATTCATTAAAAATCAAACATTTAAAACAAAAATTTATAAAAATAAAAACATGCGCAAGTTCACCAACAATTTCAGTGTTAGCTTTTTATATGTCGGCTCTTTAATCGTTCCATCCAAAGATTTCCGTGTTGCTCTCTATGGACCATACATCCTGTTGAAAGAAAATTCGTGTCATGATAAGAATGAACACCCTTCTGAAACATTCAGCAACGAATCTCATGAAGCACCTTAAAGAATAAATTCTAGGAAGAACAAATAACCATTATCTTCCACTGAACTGTTTATTTTAATCCTATATTCCACTTTATTCGTTTATTATTCTAGCTAATCTCTATCCCTCCCACAAAATCTACATGGACAATTCATGTATATCAGAACATCGAGTTTTTAACACCCAGGTTCTGCCATTCCGGTAATTCCAGACCCCATGACTTCCAGTATACGTGAGTTAAAAATTATATATGCCCATTTAAAAAGCAGATTATCCAGAAAAACAAATCGGAGAGTTCACACAACCTGCCGTCTCAAACCTGCTCAAGAACCAAAGATGAACAGGCCATAATTCATTACTGGGAGGACCCAAACCCCAAAGCTACTATGGTTATAAATAATGTATAAAAAGGTGTCAATATAAGCTCAGATTTAAAATAGAATTGACCCCACTTTGCCCTGCACAAATTAATTATCACTCATACAGGACGTTAAATTAAAAGTTAACCTCTACATGTTATTGAGGCTAAATCCTAACCCTTTGTGTCAACTAAATCACAGTTTCCGATATGGGGGATCCCACCTACCTGTAGCAAAAGTGAAAAATTGTAAAAGCTACAGTGTGGACAATACATATATAAATGAAAGACAGGGCTGAGGGATTCGGTCCTAATTTTGAATTAAAAGGTCGACCAACAGGCAATGCTAAAGTAAAACAATGATTATAGTTTGGTCATTTTGGCTTCTCGACCGCAATAACCCTCAACAAGCCAAAAAGATATACCAAAGGAAGAGCTGGTTAAATTCCAACACTTCCTTCACAAAAACGCTACTGCAACTCGGAGATTCAACATCCCACTTGGAAGACTTGAGCAGCCGGAAAATGCAACACCCCCAAGTGGTCGTGGAGAGAGAAAATTTCAGGGACTTTTTGACATGGAGAGCCACTTTGCTAATACTAATCTCTGCAAACCTACACACGTGCTTGATTATTCATCAGGTCCCAAGCACGAGTGTCAGTAGTCACATGTCGCAAAAAAAAGTAATGGATTTTATTACTAGTGAGTTGCCGGAGCCATTCCAGCATCTAGAGCCAGTCCCCACAGTGTGGACCACTCTTTTGCCGGCGTCATACCGCTGCCAATAGCTTCCCTACAGATTCCAAAGGCAGTGGCCAGAAAACACAAGACGTGTCTCTAAACCTCTAGTTCAAATCTCAATACATTATCACTTCACTGCTCTCCTCTCAACCACCTCGCAGTGTGCAGTTTGCATTACTTAACCGCTAACTCTGACATGAAGATTAAGCAGCCCATTACATCCGAGTGTTTGACAGGTATAAGGACTTCAGGAAAGGATCAACCTTCCTCCACCATACAGTATGTAAAAAAGCCAGCGTTTCCCACCTCCAGTACTCCGCAAATAGGGCATGCTGGGGTGTTACTTTGTCCAATTTTAAAAAAATTAAGTGTGACCCCAGCTGATCTATAAAGCCTTAATGCTTTCTCCAAGAAACCTAGTGTCAGAATGTTAAAATCCTCCAGGATCAGATTTTTAAACGCAGAGTTTCTTCCAGCAGGTGAGCCAAAAGCTCTCCAAATCGTCACAAGGGAATATTATCAGTCTCATCCAACACCACCACCACCACATGGGCATTCCACATAAAAGTAATCCCTTTCCCCTGCAGTGCAATTTCCATTCCGTTTCAAAGCTTTCAAGCACATGTCGTTTCCTTGCTTCTTGAAATCAAGACTCCTTTTGGAAAAAGGGGTTAATACATGTCATCCTCTGTAGCCCCATTAAAACTGTAGAATTATTGTCTTTAACTATCATGGATTCAAAAACTTCCACAATTTGGGCTGCTTTTCACCATAAACTTAAGTTTATCAGTACCATACCTCCATCGCTTTCAGGTGTCTGGATGAAGACTTTTGCATACCACCACTAATGGTTATTGATCATCGTCCTACATAAATCCTGTACCCTATCCAGCCATTTTTCATGTGGGTCTAAAAACCCAAAAGGGTACATAATTTTGAGTACTATGAGTTGTGAAACCAGTCAAGCCCTCTCAAATATATTAATGACCCCCACGCAATTCTTCCATTCAAGAAACAGACTCTGAATTTTTGTCATCAAAGTAGACCAATTTTAAGTTCATCCTCGCGTCTGCCCACCTAAACTCCAAAAAACTTACCCCCTTTTGTGGTGGTTATATTTAAATTCCTGCACTCCTTTAAGTCCGGTACAGTCAGTGAGAAAATTTAAGTTTTGTCTATTTATTTTTGCTCCTGATATTCAAAAAATTCCGGTAAACTTTGTAGAACATTGCATACATTTCAACCAATTCCATAATGTGGGTGTCACACTGCAATGATGAGGGTGGTGCGCTGTCTGACACGCAATGTGACACTGTCAACAGTTTCCTAGGCGAACAAGTGGTCATCTTCCTTAAACCATCTATTCCAGCAAGGGTTATACTGTACCCCAATCCATTACTTTGACTGAGGGTGCGACACCCCACACTGTACGCCTATTTTCCTGTTACCCTAAGAGAAAGGCCCAAATGAAAAACCAATTAATCTGCTTTTAAGTGAAGGTTTTTTTCAACCCACTACTTCAGAATGGGCAAATCCTTCCCTACTTGTTTAAAAAAAGACGAATCTAAAGACATGAGGTTTGTTATAGACTTCCGCACCCTCAACCGCCTTACAGTTCCTGACGCCTACCCTATCCCAAAAATTGATGAACTTTTGGCTGTAGTTACTGGCAAACCATATGTCTACCATAGATCTCACCTTATGTTATTGGCAATTTGCCATAGAGGACTATTGTTAACGCTACTTCTCCACGGTAACTCACATAGGGACGTTCTTCTACACACGCATGCCCATGGGTGCATGCAATTCGGCAGCACTGCCAACGAGTTGTTGATCCTATTCTAAGGGAATCACCTGAGTTGACAGCTCGTATTTATCAGGGCGACATCATCCTTGCTAGCTTTTCTTTAACACACACCTTTCTGATATTATCCTTTTTTTAGAAACTTTGTTCCTACAACTTCTTCCTAAAAAGAGAAAATGTAAATTTTTACGGAAATTATTTGTGTGATGATCCGAATACCGCACCATTAAGATACAACCAAATAGACTTACCATGGAGTGAGAAGAAAATCAATACCATCATGGCTACGGCAGCCATGCTCGAAGCGAGGTGAAATGAAGCGATAAACACAGAACAACGAAGCGGAGAAATCAATAGTCCAGACAGCAGAGCAGAGTGGCAGGAGAACGATGAAACCAAAAATCCATATTAAATAGCAAGCCAAAGCGGGAGCCGAAAGGTTGCTTGGGGCAACCCAGCGTTTGCAAGTGGAAGACCAGCCTACCAAGGCCAGTCTCCCACTCCACCTTAGAGGTGTGCCACCAAGGTCAGCAGATGACACTGTATAAACTCTCAAAAGATAGACGTGGCAGTCTCTGGCATAAGAACATAACCGGAGGGAGTGAACTGGTCAAGTAATTCAAGCCAGTAGGCAACGCAGAGCTCTTCGCAGGAAGCAGCATGCTCCCCGACCACACCCATCCCGATGGATGGCACCAGTTGATTCCAGAAATATGCTGTGTGCCCCAAAATGCAGATTTTCACGCACTCTTCTGGATTGGAAAGTTCTTTTTCCGTTTCCGCTTCTTCTTCGATGGGAAGCCAACCATCAATGGCTTCCACTTCTCCAATACGCTGCTGTGGTGGACACATTGTTCGATGGTTTCGGTAGTGCGATGAAAACCGTAAATGGTCGCCATTTTGATGATTTTGGTTTTAATAAGACCCTGGTCACGTGGAATTATGTTATAGAATAAAACTTAATCCAATTGGACTAATGAAGAAACAATAAACAATGATGAGCACTCCGAAAAGCAATCGGACACCATCGAACAGATGGCCAGACTGGCAACGAGATGCCATTAAAGAGACATTAGCACCATCTACTAAGGGGATGGATAACTAAAATCTACCAGGGAAGAAAACTGCAGAATCTGAAGATTAAACTGAAACAAAAGTATGTTAGGTAACCAAATTAACTGAAAAACGTAGAACAGACATTAGAGAATCTAAGGTAGCCAAATGGGAACCTAACAAAGAGACACCTCGTAGTGTGATGATCTGAAAGAATAAAGGATCACCACCCACTCAACTCCATGATTTATGACATCAGTAGGCGTACTAAAAGCAGAAGATGATTAAGAGAATCCACCAGCAGCCACAAGGGTTTCGAACTTCCAATAGAAGGCGACAAATTTCACAGCTCTTGCACATGCATTAACGCATTTTAACACCATTATCCGACAGAACAATTATGTCGCATTCCAAATTAACCAATTCTCCAGTAATTTCCATTGATTTTTTTGTATTTTTATTAAATGTATTTTTCATTATGTTTAATCAATATTGCTAATTGCAATTTCCACTGGTCAAAATGATCCTAAAAATTAGAATTAAATAGTTTTAAAAATGATTTCTTGATCTGTGTTTACAATTACACGTGAATGAAATCGAATGAACGGCGCATGCTTTCCACTTTCTGAAAAACACTTCATGGCACGTGATTCGAGTCCTTAGTTTACCATGACTATAGTCTACAAAACATTTTTTATTCTCATGAACAATCTGGAGGATTTCTATAGGTAGTCATACAAGCGAGAAAATCTATATTCTGATAAAGAATTTACGAAATTCACCAACATTATTTTTAATTCTAAAAAACTTTCGTGTTTGTTTTGGTTGCACTCATCGAGCAATAATTTGCAACTTTAATATATTAAATGAATATTGCAACACTCCTCCTTACTCCTGACAGAACATTTCCCTTTAGGATGCATCATTCAACAGGTCGTTCTTTTCGTTTGAAGATTCTTTTTTATTTTAGCATCAACACGGGCAGTCCAGATGGTTTGAACGTCCGGACCCCAAATACGATTCCTGGTCTGTAAGAACGGACCAGGAATTTAATTTATTTTCTGTCATGATGAAATTTGTCTTACAGGTGGCTACGACTGGAGAGGGATCCTACAAAACGGTTAGATCGCTCCCTAACTAGCCAGTACTCCTTACACCATCGCTTAGGTGTAAGTCACATGCTTGCCCTGTAAATTCTTCTAAGTTTTGGTCAATTTTCAATAAAGTATTTAAACAAGAATATTACCTCAGTTCTTACTTATATTCTTCAAATTGGATATTTGCTACAAGTTCTTCAAGGTGAGAGAAGCTTACAACTGGCGCACAAACAGTGGGTCGGATTTCATCAAAATCTGAAACCAAAGTGAGGATTAAGTGATACCAACGAACTTACCACCTGCCAGACTGTTTCTACACGTTTTTCAACATAAAAACGAGAGGTACATCAACAAAAACTGTAAGTTGCACTTACCTCTCGTTGCTTGTATTTAGAGAACTCATCCTGAACTTTGCAATTGACACTCGATCGTCGTCCGCTCGTGAGTAGAAATTGTTCATCTCCCTCAAAAAGGTGCACACGTCGTCTGCCATTCTTCTTCATTGGCTCACAGTGCAATGTAAAAAACGCCATTTTCACATTTTTACCATCTTATATAATTAATGGGGACTTTTAGCACTATCGTACAAAAGTACTGTAAATGATACGGTACTTCTTTAAGGTGATAAATATTGTGCATGCCAGTTAGATAGTTTAACTGACCGTAAGGCCAGTTTCATACGATATCATCCACCATCTCAGGAGTCAAATCGGATTCACTAAAAATCCTACACACTATGTTAGGCTATGGAAATTCCGATCGGCGAAACGAGGCGGGTGAAGCCGATTTAGGCGCAGACGAAAGTTTAGAAGGATATTTAAATACTTAAAACTCAAAATGATGGACCTACCTTTGTTTTGATTGAATATAATCAATTCCTCTTCTTGATGAGATGATTTGGCGACCAGAGGAATGATTAAAAGACGATATGGCTTGACAGTGTCTTCCCAATGGGACTAGTCCCGATCGTGTCCCCGCAATACGATCGGAAAACCCAGAACTAAACCCCAAAAAACGTTAACGTCACACTCACGTGACTGCGCTAATGCGCATGTGCGAAGTTACGTTACCGTTATGCAAAACATATCACCGTAACTTGCCCCCATAGTTTTGAAAAGTATTGGGACGTTCCGACGGTAGTTTTTAGGTTTTTACGGTGGTGCAAAGTAAGCCTATGCATGCGCACAAGTGCACCGTCATTGTGCGCATGCGCACAAGTGCAATTACGGCCAAAAAAGGCTCCTGACACAAAATTGTACGTTCGCACATGCGTACGGAACACATGTTTTCTTAGCAACATTTTTCTTTAAACGTCAACTGCTACTTCATTGCTTTCATAAATAATCGACGAAATGGACTATTTTATACATTTTTATTGATATTTCCGTATGTTTGTAGTAGCAGACGACGTTTCACGGCAAATTTGACCTCAAAAAAATCTGTATAGTGTGTCAATTGTGAAGTGCGCGCCTGGTCTCAAAACTGTTCACCAACAAACAGGCTAGGTAGAAGCTGGTAAACTTCAAAAGGTATGATAAAGTAAACTTTATTAGGCAGAATAAAATACTAAGATAAAATAAGAAAAAATAATTCAACACGAGCCATTGCATTATTCCCACATATTTTCAATAGGGTTTATGTTAGGCTGCCAGGGTGATTGGGGAGGTGTATATAATAGTAATAGTGTTGATCTTGGTTATCAACTCATCACCTATGTTTTCTAATTTCAAATATAGCCCTTTATTATGTACATTACTTAATACTCTTTTTTAAGTCCATAATTCAAACCAAATATAACGAAGTCATTGGTCAAATGTACCTAGAGCAAAACTGCTGATTAGCCCACTATCATCTACTATTAGGATTCTTGCTGTCATAGTCTTTATTCTTTCCATTAAGTACATGTTTTGTTATATTGAAATGAGTATTATATAATATCTATTTATTCTTTTTAGCTAATTGTGTAGCTCCAGAACTAACAAAACCGTGCATATTTATTTATTTAAAGGTGAAAAAAACGTACTGCACTTTAGCAGAATCACTACTTGCTACAAAACCTCTAGCACTGGCCGTAGTTGATATATACTTGATATATCATAAATACTTGTTGTGTTTTTGCCATCCTTATTTTCTCTGGCTAAAAATATTAATTCAAGGCCATTTACAAATCTCCAACTACAACGCCACATGAAGAACCTAGGTCAGCAAACTTGAAATGTTTTCTTGAAGATTTTTAATCTCAAAATAACTCTTCGGTCGAAATATAAAATGTAATGTAATGTAGAAAGTGACCTGAGTAAATTTGCCAGAGCAATCCAGGAAAAATGCCAAGAGAAAATAGCCAACAGGGGAACTTGAGATATTTTAAGAACAACAAACAGTGTTCACCCCAGTGTAAATGTCCCAAAGGTCACTGGTTCATAGAAAATAGCTAAGAAAACTTGCCGTAATGTTTTTTACTCACCCTATGTAGTAAAATAGTTAACAAAAGTTGTTTAAAATGAACTGATAATTAAGAAACATTAAGTTAAGCAAATATCAAATAGTTTCAGATTAAATGCAACGTTTTGAAAAGTGAAAGGTGTTTTACGTCAGGGTAACATATAGTTTACGATGCAAGTGTAAATAATAATTTTAAACACGTATTTCATGACTTTCGCCTAAAACATTACACTATTAATGATTTTGGAAAAGAGAACCAAAAAAACTCAATGATATAGTTTTGCCGTGAGTAAAAAAACATTGAAAATATCAATGTTTAATCATTTTACATAATACGGTTAAAAATTCGAAATTGTAGGTACAAATTTTTCAAAGCGAGTTATTCAAGTCACATAAAAAGATGTTTCACGAGTTCATTATTTATTATATTAAAAACATTGCAAATATATTTACAAATTATTTAATGTGGTTTATTTTACAGAATCTGTGTTTCATCGACAAAATACATACCATATTAGAAGATAATGTAAATTACCCACATTGATAACATCACACGACTGGGAACTAGAAACTTAAAGGTTTCCAGTTAGACTAATAATAATTAAGTGCATGGTCTTTTCTTACAGCCATTACGATACTTTAGAAAATAATGACCTTTCTCACTTAAATTTGCTACTTAAGTTATCAATGTTTGAGAGAAAATAGTTACCCATGATCGGAAGCTTCATATCAGAACAGCTTCTTTGACCAAGACTATTTTCTGCGACACATTTGTAGGAACATGAATCTGTCTGCTTTGTGGCATAGGCAATTATTAAAGAATTATTCTTGAGAAGTTGGTGACGAATAATAAATGGTATGGTTATTCCATCTAACAGAAATACAATTCAAAAAGCCACTCAGATTTTTTTTATGGTTATCAAAAGTGTTACCACGAAATTACATCAAAAGGAAATTGTACCTTTTTCCCAGGTTACTTTATCAATAGTATAGCAATAAACTGGACAATTCAGCATTTTGTTGCTTACAGGAACACCCAGATGTTCCTCCACATTTCGGCTACCCAAAGGCCCTAATAAGATATTTTCTCGCTTTTAAATTCAGATAATGAGACAGTGTGAATTAAATCACTTAACAGTAACAAACAGGAGACAAACCTTGGGCCTTAATTCATTCTCAACTTCTTCCTCCATTGGTACTCCATTGTGAAGCCATGTTACTAGAATTATGGGGTGGCCAGTTGCTTCACATCTAAATACTGATTTCTTAGTCAACTTTACAATCTGAACATGTGGGATGCACAACAACCGATAAATGTTGTAGTGCAGCACACCTGGCATGGCGCCCTTAGGGGCCACCGTAGCTCCTTTGTCTGACGCCATGCTGGAATCCATCGCGCGCGTGGATGTCCGTGGCTCTGCTGAATTTTCGACAATTTCACCAGGAATTGAAAGACCACGGACATCAGAAAGGTGATACAAGATCCCCGCGAGCGTCCCTGAGAACGGATCAACGGTAACGGTGAGTGTGGGATGTTGTTTGCTGACTGCTGCGGCCGATCCGTCCTCGTAGACGGCCACGTGTACGTCCGCGATAAGTACCAACGCAGCGTCAGGCGGCACCGCTTGGTGCGCCTGCCACGGCCAGAATTAGCAGTAAAAATGGCGATTTGCATATCAGCAATGTCTTCGATGGGATGCTGTATCTCGGCGGTGACTTCAGCACGTGGTTTGGCGGCGATTTCAGCATGTGCGACCGTTGATAATACATGGCGCACACACCAATTTATCAATCCTTCGTCGAAAGGATGAGCCATAAAAGGATTATTAAGTGGCAGTGGGTGATTTTCAGGAACGAATCAGGGTGATTTTGACGTGGAGTAGCAAGGTAGAATGTAGATTCTTCTGTTGTCAGTCCTAGCATGAACAGGCCCACTTGTAGCATTTCCATAATTGTTGATAGGAAAGGGTTGTTGTAACTGACGATTCGGCATAGGTCCTGGAATTACAGGTCTCACTGCATGTTGTGGCAGAAATGGGTTCAATGCTGGCATATTGAATCCCAAGTCGCAGGTCATCGTTGAGCGCCGTGTCAGGCCCCAAATGTTCGGACATATTGGCCTCAGACATCTCGAAATTCGTTTGTTTTGGTTTAGAAGTGAGCAGCTCGAAATTTTCGAAAAAGTGACAGTTGCTACTGTTATGGACCATTCTTTTTATATGTGTGGGTGTCTTTAAAGTTACCATTAAGTTCCGTTCTCGTTTGCAAAAAGTAACACCTAGATGATAAACTTTTTGAACTTGTAAAGGGGCAGTTGACCACACAACTGTAAAATTAGCTAAAGTGCAGGACAAGGTTCAGACAAGTAGATTACTTCTGAAGAACTTCATTGCGGGATAGAGGTTAAATGGACTTCTCAAAGCAATAAAATGAGGTCCTGCAAAATTCGGGTCTTTTTAGCAATTTCGAAACACACATGCCACCAAGACACGTGCAGTAGCCAGGATTTTTATTAGGGTGACACGGGCAATACAGTCAGTCTTGCTGACTGCCACCTAAATATTTAGATAAGATGTATCTATCCAATTCGAAAATTCCCCCAGTGAAAAGATTAGGATAGTGGTTCCTTGAAAATTGGATTCATTGTGTTTGGGAGTTAACTCCTATCAAACAGTCTAGCCGCCCTAATTAATCTGTAAGGGGCAGTTCAATGATAATGTTACCCGCCCCTCTAATGAATCCCAAGAGAGAGACCCAAGTAACACACTGGGATCTAGGTTCGAGGAGTGACTT
>JAQGAO010007478.1:0-11262 GCA_034697705.1 Ommatoiulus sabulosus
ATGTAAGCACATTTTACCTAGCGCCTGAGGTGGTAAAGATATTTGAGAGGCCCAGACATATGCCCCACCCTGTATATTCATCTATCTTCTATATTCTACAAGTAGATCTATTTCTATCTTTAGTAAAAACGACATATCTGAGCTTACTATCAGCTAAATGGTATTTCCGTCACTTTATTTCGCCATGAATTACAATGCATTAACAACTGCTTTATTTCAAAACAAAGTATGTTGAGTTGTGTCGCTTTTGAATCGGGAATGCAATATCTGCAGTAAAAGATGCAGAGAAGACGACGAGAAACTGATCGTGATACTGGAAAAAACTAATGAAGAGAAGAAAGGTCTGCGCCTACGCCATCTAACGGGTTACTGCGATAGCGCCACCTTCCGGACGACGTCAGTTCGCACTTCCGTTCTGGCCTCAACAATGGCCATTTCGCTAATGGGATTTGGTGTTTGAACCTTAATTGCATTGATGAAAAAGCACTCGTGAAGGTGTCGGCCCCCTGGCGGCGGGGGTAGCGCTAATCGCTCCATCTATCGACGTTCGGCGTTATCGTACACGTGTCGACAAATCGACGGACGACGAGTCGATATCGGCCATTTATTTGCATTGTTTTACAAATAGTGGCGAAGTGCAATTACATCGATGAAAACCCCTCCTAAAAGCCCCATTTTGCCAGCGTGCATTCCCGATGCGCTGGGAGATATGACGCTCCGCCCGACGTCGCAAACCCACGCTATTTCGCTAATAACTACGAGTTTTCGACGGTTTTTTTATCAGCACCATGCATTAATACACGCGTCAAGATCTCATTATTCCGTTTCGTCGCTGATAAACACGGCGAGGGTCGTGCACCCGATCCGTTCCAGAAATAATCGTGCCCACGTGTTTGCGTAGAGGTGCGGGCATGACAACTTGGCATGACATGTTTGCACGAAGTGCCATTTGGCTTTTCATATTTCATCCTAGGCCCCGGTATATAAATGGCATTTGTCATTTTCCAACTCTGCAGCAGCGTGGATGACATCTTTGGAAATTCTAATGGCGCTTGGATGTTGATGGCCCAACTTGCTCCATTTGTGGATATTAATATTTTAGGAGATGGAGGGCTACATTTCACGACCATCATGTAGCATTTGCTCAAAATTACCGAAGCGCTCATGGACACGTGATACTGGATAATGCACATTATATTCATTTACAGTGTACATGCAGATGACATTCCATGATCTCCGTGTTATGGAACGTCTACCTCGTGACATGCATGCATACTGCAGACTTCCATATCTCCGTTGACATATCAAAGATTACTTTAATCTTACCTATAAGGAGGGTCGTGAATGTTTACTCTTGATGGGAACTCCGGGATATCAATGGCAACACTGCATGTCTGCATCGAAGTTCATACATAAAAGATCATGCACCTCTAAAAAAAAAGGTATGCCAAAAAGAAGCTTTTGAGGTTCATTCCCTTGCTACAGGAGAACCTTGTTAGGTACCGGTACTTAGAAGAACCCCAAAAAGGGCTCTTTTTCAAAAAAGAACAAAGGTTCTTCGTAAATTGAACGGGTTCAAAATAAGGATGATTTTGAAAGGCAATTCTTTTTGGAAAATTACAGTTCCCGAAATCCTGATCAGTATCATCCATTCCGAAGTAGCTACAGTATGTGATTGCTATGTTGTCATTGGGAAAACGAAGTGATATTAGACTGAATAGCTGCAATAGCCCAGAAATTTGAACTATATCGTTCAGATGTTTAATAAACACCCAAATGTAGGAAACGTCTCGGTAATTAATTAAAGTATGAATATGCTCGTGGTTGCATGTGTTTTGGTCCTGAAAATCTAGTGCAATTTAGATGTACAACTGCTATGGCATAGAGTAAAAATTGAAATATTGGGCGCAATATTATTTAGAACGGTTTAATCCTCTCTTAAATAAAAAAAAATACAGAAATTTAGCAAGAAAACAAAATTGTCTGCTAAAAACCTTTGCGTTTAATTTTTTAACCTTTGGTTCAGGATTCTTTCCAACTTTTTCATGGGCCTAAAACGTTCAAATTACTGTGCCATACATTTCAGTTTTTACTGTACACCATAACAGTTGTATTAACTTGTATACATCTAAACAGAACTACCGGTATACATTTTCAGGACGATGGCAGCTATTCAATCGAATAGCAATTCGTTTTCACAACAAAAAACATTACAATTAATGGAGTGAACTGAAATACTCCAAAAAAATCGCCTTAACATTGATTTTATTTTCGAAATCCGATTTCCTCGTGCCAACAGTTAAGCATAAAAAGAAACTGCGTGCAACACTGAAAGTTTCTGATTTTTGAAATGCAGCTTTCAAGTGGTGTGACATTCCTGAAGAGGTTCCTCCAAGAACTTTTAGAACTATGGGATCTTCCTTGAAGGTCAGCATTGCTGATTTCGTCGCCATTTTTACTTGAGGTGCTTCGAAGCATCTTTATGAAATAAATGGGCTGAGTTTTTCCGAAGAATATGGAATGAACTTCAAATTTCTTAGAATGCATGCAGTCATAAGTAGTCTCCCCTATACTCAATTTTTCATCTTTCGACTTCCATGTTAAACGGTTTCAATAGAATCTGCATCAATACGTTATACTGGATGGCATTAAGCCAATAATGATCATACACGATGACATCTAAACTCGAATCAGAAATTATCAATGCACCATGATCGAATATCATTATTTAGTTAAAACTGAGCATCCCATGAACCTCTAGATTTGAAGATGCTGGTCACCAACATGTGACCTATTGTTCGCAATAGGCATGCTGGATAGGGCCTATATTGACATGGAGTATGGATGTCATCAAAACAATTACGATGTCATTAGCATGCCATATTTTGGTAACATTCACATACATGATCGTGCACATGTCCATGGACCAAAATCCTATCAGTTATCCATCATTCACGTGACTGAACAGCAAAATAAAGATGTGGGTTATACATAAAGCACTTAGTGCTTTCGTACTTTATTCGGTATTCCAAAAACTAATTTTTCTGTATGGATAATCAGTGCACCGACGGAATCAACCATTCCAAAAAGCGAAATTCCAAAACCCAACAATAATTGTTTGGAATTTTGGTCAGTCGAGCATCTCGTGGGCACTTGTGGTTCTCACTAACACATCGTCGGCCCACCAACGGCGCTAACAAACTGCCTGACCGCTTCTTCAAATTTTGGCAGCGAGCATCAACTGTCGCCTGCCCCAGCACGACCTGACAGCAGTGGCCTCCCCCTGGCGGTGGTCACCTATTGTCCGTCGCTGCGTTTTTTGTTCGAGATAATTCTTTTGGTAATTGGCAGTTGAGCAAACAACATCCCCCGCTCGTTTTCCCATGGGACATGTTAATGATGCCTTAAGTGGCCGCCCCATGATGCGTTGCGCCGGCTAGCACCGTTGCTCCCCCTGGTGCACTACTGAGGCTGGCTCCTTGCCCGCCAACATGGACAGCACGCTGGCACGTTAATGGTCAACGAAGATCACGAAAAGCTCGTTGCCGACGCTCGAAGTCTGTCTTGGGATGCCCGCCACCAGGGGGTCGCAACCTGTCTCTGGGATGGGGTTGCTATCCTGATAACTCGTGCTGGCTTTGACTCGCTAACAACCGTGCCGGGTGTCGGGTATGTACACGCACCGAGCCACCAACAGCAGATCATCGAAGCCTTCCTACAAGCAGGGGGCAGCACTAGCATCCACCATATTACCCTATAGTTGACAATGTAACACAAATATTCACCAAACGTTCACACAAAACAAAGCTATCTATGCCAAAAGCTAATATAAATGACCAAACTAATCTTTCAAATTGTTCAGTAAAACTTTTAAAGTTAAACAAGAAACTTATAATCAGAAGAGTGAAATCTAACTTGGCACCCCTTTAATGCTGCAGAGTAACAAGCCATCTTCGGTATCTGCGATGTCACTCGAGGCAGATTGTGCTAACAATGGCTAAACGTAACTGCAGACATAATTTCTTCCTTGCAGGAATTGGACGTATTTGGAACAAAGTACTTGCCAAAGTTGTTATGTCACCTCTTCATAATTTTGATAGAAATCTATAGAGAATCTTGTCTGAACTGAATCCACCCTGTTTATTTTATAATTTAAGTTGGCTGTGAGTTTTTTTCTAATAACCTTTACATCCTTTTCATATTGAATAAGCTTTGTTTTCATTTGATTTGAAACAACATAGGGAAGAAAGCATGTTAAAAGCAAATTTAAAAGCCAGTAAGGTTTGGCATGGTGTACCACGTAATTGAAGCTATCTGAAGCGCATCTGCGCATGCGCGGCGAAATAAGCAGTTTTTCGGAAGCCACAAAAACTGGCTTCAGAATCGCCTTCTTGGGCATTTTGAAGGGTGTTTCGTCAGCTCGTTTAGCGGCACAAGCCATATTTTTTGCACGGTGACATTTTTGCCACTTCAAGCCATTTTTGTGGCTTCGGCTTAATAGCCACGCGATGTCACTTTCGGTTATGCTGCTGTCCACGGAACGCAAATGTAAATTCTTCTCCTAAACCGAAGTAATAAGTTTCCCATACTCTAAATGTACACGTATAAGCCGAAAAAGTTTAAACTAACATTTCAGGGTACAATTAAATTAATTCAACAAAGTTTTATCCTATTTTTAGATTTAATAAAATTTTCCACTTGAAATTAAATGAAATTTATCTAATTTATTTATCTAAGCGAATCCTTGCAACCGTTTTACCAAACATTTGCATCAACTATGCATATTCAAAAGGCTTTTCGCAACTTATTCTGCAACATCAATTTTGCAGAAACCAATTTTGCACAAGTTTGCTGAAACCTATTTTGGCTTAAGTTTGTTCCAACCAATTATAACTTAAGATGTTCGTCAAAATTACAACGTTTATGTAGCTCGCACTCCCGCTTCAAAAGTGAAATAACTCATTTACATTTAGAGATAAGCAAGTTAGTGGTGCATGATAACATTAAGTGACAATTTCGTCATTTAGACGCAACTAAATTGCATGCAAACCTTAGATGTGTCGTTTTTACTGAACATATGGACTTCATTTCGCTTGACATAATAACCGGAAAAACCAACGTTTTTTTAATTGTGTCACTTCGGAAAGTAGGAGTGCGATATGATACCGATGAGGTGTATGGGTGCGAGCACAAAGAACGCTTATTGCAGGCGCTTACCACTCGGTGTACACTAGCGCCACCAAGCGGGTTAAGAATGCGGCATGCTTTTTAAATGAGGGAGCACACAAAGAAAGCTAAGCCGAGCAAGGCTGAGCTTACAACCGTAAGCAGATTTTTAAGACACAGTGGCACACAGATCACTATTGGTCAAAAGTGTAACCATGCCGCCTATGAACCGTAAAAACGTGTCATGCGCTCATCATGAGATGCTAATAAACGCGGAATGTTTCACCTAGCACAACGCATGCAGTGGCGCCACCAAGCACACTGACCATCACGCTGATATCATCGTTCATTGTGCACCCCAAAGCTGGAAACAAGAAGCTTTATTAGCATCTCATGACGAGAAAATTTATCTATGGGCTTATTTAAACGTTTCAATCAACCTTCTAATTCGCATCTTTTGTCCCATATCTTCAAGCCTAACAAACACTGTAGAAGTAGGCATAATCATTCTAAACCCCTGACGGAGCTCCGTGCTAATACGGATGCTACTATTGGTCTTTCTTTTTGCACGCGATTAGACGATGGAATAACCTTCCTGACGATAGTTTAAATTTAAATTTAATTCAAGTTCAATTTAACGATGATGTCTAAGTCGATCGCAACTGACGTAGGAGCTTTCTCCTGAAAATGGGCTCGACCCCCCTACCATATGGCATTTACATGTAGTTGCTGACTGTAGGGTACTGAGTTGAATTGAATTGCCCCTTTCCGAGATGCAAATTTACCGAATTTTTAACATTTGCAAAGGGCAATTTTGAAAAAACTCAAGTGTTTTTGGAGAAAAAATTGCAAAAGTGTCCGCATTTTTAGGGGAGATGTTTGAAAAAAAATTCAGATTTTCCCATGGTGTGAATTTTACAAAATCTTAAAAAACTTCTACGTCGATTAGGCAAAGTTTTACAGATGGTCAATTTTGCAACATTTAAAAAAAAATTCCGTCAATCTTGGAAATTCGCAAGTTGCATAGTTGCTTACTTGCGGGAGCCAATAGCAAACATTTAAATCGGTATATGGCTACGCATGTTCCAAACTACACCCACGTTGTATTGAATATATGCTAATCAAGCATTTTGTCTCCTTGTTATCCAACCTCTCAAGAAAGGAATTCAACACATCGTAAAGATTGTACTCGCCTGAAAAACGGTATCGGTTTATATTTTTAATGATATCGGTAGATATAATTTGTCTAAAATTACGTTCAAAAAAGCGGCTTCATTCTCTCGCATTGTTTACATATTTCGCACATAGACTTACATTGACGATCTAACGCTAACCAAATTGATGCCGACCTGGACACTTAAGATGGCGGCAATTTTAAATATTCTCGTCCTCTGATTAGTCGGTAGATTTATACTACAATCATAATGTGTAAAAAGGTTGTGATACTTAGCAGCTATTAAAAAATAACCTTACAGTAGTCATGTTCTGGCTATGACCACCAGAGGGAGACACCTCCAGACGGCCGGTGTGACCCGATAGGTTGCTAATAAAGTTCATTCTTGATGCGATGCCAACGTTAACGACTATATACGTGGTCTCCCGTGTGTCTCCATATTGCCACTAACGTGAACCAAATTTTAATCTATTGCCATCCAGGCCATATACTACATTGGTGATGAGGATAAAAGTTTATTTCCAGTAACCATGACCACTACTAAAAAGACAGCTAACAATTTTTGGGTAACTGCAGTCAGAAGACTCGAATATTTCGACCCAAGGGCAGCTGATGTGGCAGACAGATGAAGCAAGTACAAGCATGGCTTAGAATGCTTTGTGGCCGCAATTGGAGCCGAAAAAGCAAACAAAACGGCGCTACTTGTCAACTGTAGAGGATCCGACTTTCAAGATTTCCTGGAAACTTTGAACATCTCCATGGCAACAAATTATGAGGACATCACAAAGAAACTGGACGTCCAATTCGCTCCACAAAGAAATGAGGTATTTGAAAAACAAATTTCGTCAAGTGATGCAAGAAACCTCAGAAACAGCCGACGCATTTGTAGCCAGGCTGCGCACAATGGCGAAATATTGCGAGTATGAGGCATTTACCGACAAATTGAAAGTGGGACAATTTCTGGAGAAATGCCGATCTAACAAGCTGCGAATGAAACTGCTGGACATTTCGAAATTGAATCTCGACATGCTTCTCAAAATCGTGCACAAGTTGAAAGTCATGGATCTGTGCACTAAAGAAATGAACAGATATGCAGAACAGATGGAAGCCACTACAGCAGTAAACTTCCACGCAAAAACACACCCAAATGCATGCCAGGCAGCAGATGCAGAGAAAGATGCGAAGGAATGGATCGAAAAAGCATTATTTGGAGGATCTGTTACTAAATCAGTTTTGCACAAGAGATACAAGGTTCTTCTGAAAAGCTGCCATGGAGGCAATGCACAGGAAGTGGACATATTGGATGAACCTATCTATGTGGAAGAATTCCTTGTGTTCCTAAAGGAACATGGACTTAGGAATTTGCAGAATACGGAATCCATTTCAATGATTACAGAAAGCCTCCAAAGGACATTGACGTGGTCATTGGTAATGACTTCTATGAAGATCTTCAAACAGGTCGAAGAGTATAAAGTACCACGGCCTAATTGCAGTGGGTTGACAACCTGGTCAACCACAAAGATCTTCGGAAAGTTTGGCAATGACAGTTACAGCCCTGTCTGTAAACAATGTTGCTCCTGCACAACTGCGGAGCCTCGAAACAACAGGAATTCTTGATCCGATGAGTCCAAAACCAAGAATGAAACAGAAACAAAAACCAAGGAGCACTTTCTGAAAACGTTTACCAGAAAGGAAGATGGCCGTTATGCGATCAATTTACCTTGGATTGAAGGATCACCAAGGGTTGTCAGGCAAAAAATCCCTATGGTGGGAGGGTCCAAATTTGTTAAAAGAATCACCTGAGTAGTGGCCAAAACAAGAATCGGTGGTAAAAGAGCATGTTGTCAAAATAGAGTAAAAGATAGAGCCATTTGCCTATATAAGTTGAAAACTGTGAGTTTACGACCAATACAACGGTTATATCCATTGGAAGTTTCGGCTCAAGAGAAGAAGTTTTTGAAATACAGAGAATAATAGACATTTAATTTTATTATCGTGTCTTTTGTGAATTCCCTTAAAGACAAAAGAAAGGTGGGAGTATGTGACAGTAATTGCTCCTTAGTTGGGAATTCGAATGTTGTCATGTGCATGTTTGATTTTGTCTCTTGCAAATGAAGGCACATGTTTAATCATGTGCATTAATTCCATTGTTTGATTTCAAAGAAAAATGTTCTTATTTTCACTGTTCCTGGAGTTTTTGAGCCATTCAGTAAAGTTATATTTCAGAGAAGAAACAGCAGTGAGTTTTTGACCATAAAAAGTCAAAAACTGTTGGTGGTTGTTGGTGTTGTTGGGGAAGAAAACACGAGTGGAAAAAGGGTATTTTTCTGCTTGTCCAAACACCCTGCATGATTGAAAACAATTAATTCCGTATGTAATACATGCTAGGTGCCTTTTATTCCTATTTAAATATGCATGTTTCCGTTATTTTTGGGCCATCCTTAACAATTTCCAATAGACACCATTAAAATCCCCCCTTGCCACCTTACTGGTCATTCCCCCATGCTTTAATTCTGCACCCCCACCTAATTAATATAAGAAACACGCCATTACGGCAATAAAATATAAAAAACAAAATGGCGGACTTCATCCATCTGCCCCTCTCCTCCATTAACACCCCCCTCCCCCCTCGCACCATTCATGCATAGGATCCATACCCCCAGACTGCAATAAACGTGGGAGCAAGTTATCCCACCTGTGCACCACCCTACATGCGCAGTCTGAGTGTTGCTATCTTCTTCTGCGGGTATGGGTTTGTTTGCATAGAATCATTTTCTTTTAATTTATTCTAATTGGTCATTTGGGTGCTAAACACCAAAACCACTGATGGCCCTTTGCATTGTTTGAGCCATTTGGGCATGGATAGCTGTCCACGTGGCCTCAGCATCTCAGATGTCAAATGAGCATAAGTCACCTTGTAATGTGGGTGACATCCTGTGCCCATTGCCTAGTTCCAGATGCCATAAAAAGTAGGGGTTTGCTGATTTTGTCATCAAAGTTCTTGAAGATGTCCATTCAAACCGAAGTCCGCTTGCGCCGCTACAACCGGGGCATCAGCCGAGCCTCACCGGAGAGAACGTGATTCCCAATCGTGTGTAACGGCCGAGAGTTCACCATTCACCACTACATCTTCCTGGGGATCACCCTGACTTCATTTCGGGCGGTAGCAGGCCCTCCAGGGGGCTGACACGTAATTCAATGAGTGTTCATCACTCATCCCTGGAGGACTATTGGGGTGATGGCCCCAAGGAAGAAAATTAAGCTATCCTTGCTCTTTAATTACTTTTGCTTGGACACTCACCTCAAGGTAAGTGATTTCTGTGCTCATTACACGAGAATAGAATGGGACTGGATCAAACCTTGCACTTAAAGATCAAATTCCTCTCAGACGCACAAAGCCATCCCATAATTTGGAAAGTATTGCAATACAAAAAATATCACTAAAATACAAAAAGGAGTCACGTGAAATGTCTTTGAAATTGTCAGCTTTTTCTTAGGGGGGCATACTTTGTTGGTCTCGGCTAAAGTGCAGGATAGCCTAGCACCGGTAAGTAACAGATGACTAGAAAACTTATTAACCATGTGGTTGAGTGTTATGTGTTATACTATTTGTATTACAAACATGGCCATGTTATATAACAACAAAATGCATACCTTACAACTCTTGTTCTAACTAAAGCATCGCGAGGCCACTTGGACGATACACTTCTCTGCAAGCATCCACATAGGTATCTCAACTTCCTAAAATTAAAAATAGAACAAAAATTAACAAAATTATTTAAATTATGTTTATAAATAAATCATTTAAATCATCACCTTGGACAGGCATCTGCTGATAAAAATATTGAATCAATAACTTCGTCTAAAATTGAAAGAAGATAGTCAGCATTACACATTGAATCAGCTGGGTGATCCAATTTACTAGGATTCAGCTGAAATAAAAAAAAAATTATATTTATATGGGCATACGGACTTCAAAGCATAAGTATAGACTATAACCACAAAATAGGTTGTTAACATACTTCACAAGTCTGTCGGCTTTCAAGCACACGAAATATGGTCCGTTGAATGGCGAGTTCAAGAAAGCAATTTGAAGTTGACTTCATGTATTGATCCATTAAAGTTGTGGTTAGAGATGCAGCACGAAATAGAGTCGACGTTTCATCTATAGGTCAAAATACATTTCAATGGTTTACAACCTGAACAGCATGATAAATACTAGCATTATAGATTATCTTCATATGTGTGCAGTTATATGTAAGCACACAACAAATCATCAGCATGCAAATTACACAAGTACACAAAATCCTGATTTTGCCAGGCAATGCATGAGAACGTAAAACAGAAATGCTGAGATGCTGGCAAATAAAGGTTGCCTGTTTTTATAGTATAACTCATTTTAAATAACTATTATTATTTTCCCTTCAGTCATATCTGACCCTCGGGGACCAAATTTGCCAACTATCTCCAAGATTTCCTATCTATTTGGTTATAAAACAATTAAAAATTTAACTTTAATCGGTCAAATTATTTATTAACGCTTGAAATTTGGCTCACATTTAACTTACCAAAACTTAAGTCCTATAATTTAAATAACATCGCGTCTGGTTCTAATTTATCAATTATTTGACAAGAAATCCAAAGAAAACTTTTAAACTATCAATAAATTTGGTAAATGGTGTAAAATAATCAAATAAACATTTCCTATGTGTGGAGGGAGCACAAACATATCCTATGTTTCCAAATGTTAATGTTGATCATTACAGAGACCTTAATTAGGGCTGCTCAGTGGCACTACCCTGGTTGAAGGATCAGTATGAAAATATACTGATATCAGTGCATTTAATACTGATATCAGTATAGCCAAACTGATATCAGTATGAGTTATGCTGTTATCAGTATATTATAGTGATGTCAGTAAG
>JAQGAO010007479.1:0-11262 GCA_034697705.1 Ommatoiulus sabulosus
TCTGAGGAAGTATTTCTTCAGCCATAATGTGATCGATGCCTGGAACCGCATACCCGGAAGTGTGCTTACGAACTGTGATAGTGTTAATTTGTTTAAGAATCGACTCAACAAATTGATGTTCCCTGCATAAATTTTCCTACGGCAACAAGCTAGTGTAGCTTTCGCTTTAATTGTTGTAATAATAATAATAATACTGTTTAATCGGTGCTGCAGACTGATCTTGCATGCCTAGATAACAAGATTTACCTGATGCCATAGCTTGGCATGCAGTAGGGTTCTTGGATGCTGGTCAAACATAACAGGCCATTGCAGATACTGTGGGAGCGTCACAATTTTGTCATTTACAGACTGTGGGCACGAGTCAGAAATACTGGAACAGTAAGTTCACAGAAGACGAGGTCGAAATCGTCGCCAGAATGTCACAGAGCTGCAACAGGCCTTCTCAGTAGGAACAGGGCATCATGTTTCAACCCAAATCATTTACAGTCAACTTCATGAAGCAGGCTTGAATGCCTGCAGGCCAGTCTAGGGCCTAATATTGACCAATAATCACTGCAGAGCTCGGAGAGCATGGGCTATAGAACATGCAAAGTGGGGTGCTGAGCAACAAATCTGTTCACAGATGAATCAAGATTCAGAATAACGACAGATATTCAGTGATAACTCATCTGGCGTGAGTGAGGAACCCGCAATAACCCTTCCTTTGCTCAAGAACTGGCCTCATTTGGTGGAGGTGGAGTAATGGTTTAGGCTAGCATAAGTACTGGTGACATCTATGACATCTGGAATGGTTCACTCACAGCAGTAAGGTACAAGGACGAAATTCTGAGGCCTTTTGTTATATTGTATGCTAGTGCAGTTGGAAATTCCTTTGTTCTTATGGATGATAATAAATGTAAGCCCACACAGAGCATATGTCATTACAGCATTGATAGAGGATGAAGGTGTGGAGTGCAAGGACTGACATGGTGCTCTCCAGACTTAAATCCGATTGAACATGCTTGGAAGACAAATTGCTGCCCGTCAACCACCTCCACAGAGTTCAGCAGAGTTGGATTGTGCTCTTCAGGAGGTGTGGATAAGTATAGGCCTACCACAAGAATGCCTCGACAATCTCGACAATCAAAGGTGTGCACTGGTCGTGAGAATTCGTGGGGGTTATACACCCTACTACAGATGTTTTGTTTCATTGTTTAATTTTTTTTATCCGAGAACTTTTGTTCAGCCCTAGCAGCTTGCCAGGTGCAATACAAATGACTAACATGTCAATAAATGCATTTATTGATGGAAGTTGCTGGTTATTTTTGTTGTCTGTCATTATCTGTGTCCTTCTTAACATTCCCAAGGAAAAGATTTTCCTGCCACACATCTGCTTTTTGCAAAACTGAATTATCCCCTGATTTTTTGACCAGTGTAAATGTAGAACAACCGCCTACATACTGTGTATCCTAATTTACATACCAGGTGGACCGAATGTCACGGCACAGTATACGAAATATAACATCAGCTTCGAAAATCTTCAGGAATCAATGGCGATGAAGAGACCAAAGCGTTCTTCACTCAACAAGGGATGCAAAACATAAGGCTGAACCCAAAACCCATCACTGGAGAATGTAACAACTGTGGAAAAACAGGACAATATGCGCAGGAATGTCGCACTCGGATGACAGGAAATGCAGAAACATCCAATCAAAAATCTACAGGACAAACTAAGAAGAAAGATGCTAAAAATGCATGGAAACAGAAAAATTCTAAGTCAGCTAACGCTGTAAAGTCGACGAATCGAAACAAGAAGGAAAATTAGGTGGATCAACCTTTTTGAATCGTGTTGTGGGGGAGGAAGCTGTTCCAGTTATAAAACCCGTGATTCTTTTACCTGGATCCATGCCGGATTTAGGATCCAACTGCGTGGAAAGATTCATCAAGCAGTTACCAAGAACTAAACATTCCGCATACCATGAAATTACTGATGTTAACAACCTTAAATCGGAGTGGTACTTGGACACGGGAGCAACAGACCACATCTGTGGCAACTTGGAATTTGTCTGTTTCTATACGCCTAAAAAGTTTGCAGAAATGGAGATGGGAGAAGGATTCCACACAGCTCCTGCAGTAATTGGAAACATCCTGATGAGGATCACAACGGACAGTAAAGAGAAGTTTATCACCATCACCGATGTAGTGTACATCCCAAGATTTGACAAAAATCTGCTAAGCCTCAGCAAAACGGACGAATGCGGACATTACATCTTTTTGGGTGATCAACGCTTGATCGTGTTCAAAAAGGGAGAAAAACAAACTTAACTGGAGACAGTCGGAGTCCTGGAGGACAGCCCATATAAAATCATAGGTGAGATCAGCCCAGTTAATAAATCGATTTCACAACTTCCAGTTTCAAGTTCAGGAACTAAGGAGGAGAGCACCGGTGCAGAGAAAATGCTCGTGGGCGCCACAAAAATCGAAGAAGATATACAATTAACTATGCTCTGGCATAGACTTGGCCATCAACACAAGAGGTTTGGAGCGCCTGATACAACTGAAAGCCACCAAAGAATTGGATCTCAAGCTGTAAAAGCTGATCTGGTATGTGAGTCGTGTATATGACAAAACTTACCAAAGTAAAACGAGTACGCACAGACAACGGGATGGAGTTTTGCTCGAAGCAAATGGAGCAATTCACGAAAAAAAGAGGTATACAGCATGAACTAGCGCTACAATCGTACAATGGTCGAGGGAGTGCATGCAATCATCACTGAGACAGGGTGGGATATCGAGTGTGGAATCCAGAGACACGAACTGTAACGGAGTCCAAGCATGTCTGCATCATAGAAAATGGACTGCAAAATCCAGAGGTACTAGTAACTAATTTTACTATTCAAGCCATTCCAGCCAAGATGAACAAAAATTAACGGAAACAAACTGACAGGAGCAAGGAAAGGTTATCCTGATGTAAAATATGTTGACACAGACGGTCATGTACTTTATAACCTCAAAGGTGCTAAGAAGTGGCATGAATCCAGGAATCTGTCCTTCGAAGAAAAGGCGTTCAACTTCAGCATCACCTCCGGATCGTCAAATCCCGGGGTTACAACTAGCGTGCTTGATCAAGACGATACCCAGAAGCAAGTGAAGTCTAACAACAACGTTGTGGACACTCCCCAAGATTAAACAGCTTTCTCCAACTGGAACACCGCTTGTTGCATTG
The DNA here is from genome assembly GCA_034697705.1 of Ommatoiulus sabulosus. Classification (NCBI taxonomy): domain Eukaryota; kingdom Metazoa; phylum Arthropoda; class Diplopoda; order Julida; family Julidae; genus Ommatoiulus; species Ommatoiulus sabulosus. The sequence goes on from JAQGAO010007479.1 coordinate 3,206, forward strand.
TACATGGTGGACAGCCCAGATTGTGACAAATGGATAGCAGCTATGATCGAAGAAGATCAGACAATAGAGGACAGGGGCGTGTTCTCTGCGGTCAGAACACCGATGGAAGCCAAAGTCCTTGGAACCCGCTGGGTTTCCAAGGTGAAAACAAACAACAAAAGCACCGTCAAGAAGCATCGCGCTCGATTGGAGGTCCAGGGATAATGTCAGATTCCTGGATTTGACTATGACGAAGTGTTTTCACCAGTTGTTAATTTTGTTGTCATGAGACTTTTTACTTTTGTTAGTAGTGTGCCGAGGATGGGTTGAATCCCACCTTGACGTGAAATGCGTGTTTCTCTACAGGGATCTGAACGAAACAACGTACATATGACCACCAGATGGATTCCGGGAAGACGAGACCATATCCTGGAAGCTAAAGAAGTCCCTCTTTGGACTTCACCAGAGAGGCCATCAATGGCATTTCAGCTACTTACAGAGCTAAACAGACTCGGGATTGCTAAACTACAAGCTTTCGCGTGTGTTTTTCACAAAAATAATGAAATTGTATTACTCATTTACGTTGATGACATTATTTTGATAGCGACCAATTCCAGAGTGCTTGCCTTTTATCATAAACTTTTAAGCCATTTATTTGACATGTCTATTCTAGGTCCTGTCCAACGTCTTCTAGGTGTCACCTTTGATCGAGTAGGAAAGAATATCTTTATTGCATCAGACATAGTATGTGTCTGACCTTGCCATTGCTTATGGACTTTCACAAACAATGTGGTGAAAGTTTAAATGCATGTTGGCATCACAAGTCACCGGCAGCAGGGACAAGGATACTAAGTTTCCCTACAGACAACTTGTAGGCAGCCTCATGTTTCTTGCGAGTAGAACTCGTCCGGATATCCTTTTTCCGATGATTCTGTTGTCGCAATACAACTCAAGTCACTCTCATGTACATGTACAGTGGTGGCCAATACACATGCAACTGGTTGATAAACTTTTTCAAGTTGCGAAAAAAAATATATCTATGGTTTAACCTCAAAAAAAAACCATATGGATAGCTGCATGTACATTCCATATATTTACAGTATAAATGCAGTAGTATTTTTTCACACTAAACTTCATAAACCATTATGCTTAATGCGAGAATTTTCTTTAAACACTGAAGTTGATCCTGCATTGTTCAATCGCAGCATTCCATTGAGATTAAAATCTCTGCAATTTCAAAATTGTTTGCTTCATCGTTTATCATCAAGTGCTTGGAATTGAACAAACAATTAAACGCCATAAAATAAAGCAACCATAAAAATTGTTTATTTACAACACACAACGTTTCGACACTACATGCATCTTTATAAGGTGTCACTGCAGCGACATAAATTCATCCCTCATACACCAACAGCTGTTGTCACCAACCAGTGTTTTTCCTTAACACCCATGGCAAGTGAGCTGGAAAACGTTTCAGTGGATAGAATGGATGAATTAAAAATTGGAGTTAAACCAAGTTTGGAAATGGATGTAGGAGGGATGAATTTAGGTCCCCACAGTGAACCGTGATAAAGACGTGTGTAGCGTCGAAACTTTGTGCATAGTAAATAAACAAACATTTTTATGGCTGCGATATTTTACGGCGTTTGTTAATTTGCTTGCTTGTTAACGCTTTTAGAATTTAACTTTAAACAAAAATATGCATTTTTAAAATACAGTACATGTACACGTATAACAGACCCTCGTTTTTGTAAACCATAACTTTCCACACAAAGTTGTAGATTATGGAAAATCCTTCATACCATGGTTTTTGTAAATGTCAGGACCAGATGGCCTTGAGATCTTAAGGCCCGCAGGAGTCAAATGCCAGAGTTTGAAATACAAGGAAGGACAGCACTATTCTTGGACCCACTGTATGGGATTGACTCATGGTCAACCGTTCTCATGCCTTCTGTCCACTCCTTATTGCCATTAACACATTAATGTGGGGAACAACTGATGATACTAAAACTGAAAGTATCCAAAAACCTAATGGTTGGAAACAATAAAAAATTTGTAGCACATAGAATTTAAATTTGAAAAGCATCATGTTGCGATAGCAATTACAAAGCAAATCCAAAGGTTTGAATTTTAAAAAAGGAACATTTTAAATGCTGATCTTACATACCTTTAGCCTTTCATCAGGAGTTTCAATTAATTAAATCACACTTTAAATCAGAAACACTTTTTTCTGTAGTAAGTTTAAAAATAACTTTCATCAACAACCATAGGCTCAGTGCACGCTGGTGTAATAATGTGCAATCCCATAAAGTATTCGCCGAAGAGGACATAGGACTCCGAGTCACCCCTATGTCTTGGGCCAGGAATGCAGCAGATGTTACTAGCATTTCCGGTTCCGACATGTGACTCCTGCACACCTTCCAAGGCCGCAACTAAGAGTTGTTCAAACATCTTTCAGCTTCAAATTAATAATTAAAACTATATATTTTAAAACAAAACGCTTTGAAAACAAACATCTGTATACTATAATATCTGTTGCTTCGACATAATATAGACATCAGACAGTTTGTATGTTTGGACATCCAACCCGTCAATGTTTAATCATTCCTTAAAAATAAAAGTAAAACCCAGAATTTGTTCCCATTCCTCGTTTTGGAAATACAGTCAAATTTTATTAGCATCATTGTCAACGTACTGAACGTTGAGGGGGGAGGTATACGCCCTCTAAAATATGATACCAACTTATTTTGAATAACTCCCAAACATACATAGTTGTCGTTACATTTAAGGAATCACTTCCCACCATTATCTAAAAATCCTAAAACAACGGACTTGAACAATGTTAGTAGCCTACAATTCACATGTAAAATATGGTCGCCCCATTAGGCTTGAGCTGGTGTACTTGTAATGTACAGTCATTCACTGTTTTAATTTGCATGCACTGTGTTCTTTTGTGAGATCCCATGACTGTTGGATGCCGAGATGTTCCATTACTTATTTTAACAATCTTACCTTTACATACTTTTCTAATTAAATTATCTAAACGTAGTGATTGAACATTAAGTGTCCACTACATATTAGATTTCACCGCTCAGCCACCATGTTCCGTATTCATAGGATATTTTGATTTTTAAGATGGCAATAGGAGTACTCAAATGGACGAACTAATTTTTACAAAATAAAAAAGTTGACCTTTTAAAACGGCCATGTTAATTCTGCTTATACAAATTCAGAATGAAACTGTGATTCGCATTAAATTCGCAACTTTGGTTGTCACAAACATTTCCTTCCGATTGAATGAACTTCGCAAATAGGTGTGAAAACTTCTCTTTTAAATGGATCTACTGACCAAAAGTGCATCAATATATTTTTAGAGACTAACAAATGGGTCTTGCAGAACTACTAAAGTCTTATGTGCATGCGTAGCCATATCTGGCCAGAGGGGCCGGTTGCAGAACCCATAATAATTAATTATAGCATGCTAAACTAATATTCTGCGAACAAATTTAAAACTGTAGAAGGAGTTTCCAAAAACTCCCCTTCAAGAAATTAGTGCCACATAATAAAGCAAATTGCATGGTTTCGTTCACATATTAAGTGATAAAAAAATTGAAGAATGTTTAGCTTGGGGATAAAAGCACTTGGATTTAAAGAAATCATTACAAATTCGTAATTACTTACCTGTGTTGAACCATCTTGTGGGAGTTCAAAGACGCACTTCAATTTGGAGTCCATAAGGTTCTCTGGAATAGCATCTTTCCACTATAATGGTAAAGAAAATTGCAAATAAGTTGATATTACTAACATTCTTTTCCAACTCTGAAAAATAGTTCTCGATAAACGTCCAGATGATATAAAGTTTATAATTTCGTGAAAATCACATTATTTTATAAAGATATTTGCAAAATAGGAATCATACCTAGAATCGTAGATCTACACTGAGTTGGTAAATTAATAGAATATACGCTCGTACTGTACCTATCACATTTCAAAGATCATGCCATCACTACGTAAATTAGGTATGTGGCATTCAAATTGATTTACATTTATGGTCATCAGCTCTAGGAGGTTTAATTAACGTGTGCTTGGCAGGAAAAATGGATATAAAAGACAATTTAAGTGACTTGAAGGAGGCATGGTTGTTGGTGCCAGAAATGCTGCTTTTGAGTATCTATAAAACGGTTGGGCTTCGGGGCTTTTTGTATTTAACAGTAGCAAGAGTAAACCATAAATTGTTAAAAATTAAAAATAAATCGAGTGAGAATGGATCCTGTGGACAGAAGCGTCACATTAATGAAAGATACCAGAAAAGGTTGTCACACATTGTCAGGCTGACCGGCGCAGGCCATAGTCAGTTGAATCGCAGCAGAATTTACCACCAATGCTCCTGCTAATGTTTCTAAATGGTAAATTCGAAGAACAGCATCACTGGTGGGCTCCTGTAGAAGAAGTTCCTTGAGAACACCACTGCTGTCAGCAACAAGTTGTCTTCCAGGAGGACAATGCACAACGCCGCAAGGCCCATACCATCATGAACTGGTTTCAAGTGCATAATAATGAGTTCGCCTTACTTCCTTGGCCTGCAGAGTCACCAGTTCTAAATTCCATTATTGCATATTTTGGTATGAGCTTGAATGGGCTGTTCACCATACATCTCGGGCACCATCAAATTTACAGCAGCAGCGGTGCTGAAGGTTAAAGGTGGTCCTTCAGGCTATTATGAGGTACTTTCTAAAAATTTGCTAACTCAGTGTACACTATTTCACAACTATTTTGGGAGTGTGTGCATTAAAAATAAATCAGATTAAAGCACGAATAATTTTCAAGTAACAACATTTTTGACTGCCAAATACACCGCAAAGAAATTGTAACTAAGGATCCATTTCTAGGGAAGTTTAAAAATTTAAGAAAATGTGTTGATGTAAATATTAATTTGGAGATACTAACACAGCAGCCTAGCTAAAATTAAAAAAGAATTGAACTAATTTCAAATGCCAAGTAATGAGCAACTCAAAACGTATCAGTGACATTAAAACAAACTAAATTGTTCATCTCTCAAAACGGCAATAACAATTCTGCTAAAATCCTTTGAGAATGAAGCTTTGTGACTGGCTTGACAAACTGCAGAAATCATCGCAGAGGCAAATCGTCAGTTAGAACTACAGCAACAAAATTCCCAACTAAGTGGGTCAAAAACGCCCTCTTCAAACAGGATTCTTAGATTTCCAGTTAAATTAAAAGTTAAGTTAAAAAAAAAGTGCAGAGTGACTAGTTGACAGTTTAAACCATTTGTGTGAAAATTGTGTGGAGTGGAAAGTGACGATTTGTACTAAAATTTCAATACAAAGCGAAAATATCATAATAATGTTCAATTGCGGCATAGGAAACAAACAGATTGACAAGTGTGAGGAAATTTATAGTTTACCGACGGATCTTGGCGATTGAGTGCCCAAATTGGGAAAAACGCGATACGATAGTAGTACATATCATTCACATACCCATAGGGTAGCACAATAGTGGCCATTGGCTCCGAATATAGCAATTAGTCTATACTAATTGCGATATACAGTATACGATATGACTATGATTATGATTTCCAGCCTTGTCCTTTGATACGGATACTCCTAAGGGAGTGGCTACCGATTTATTGGAAAAAATCGCACATCAACCTTACTATCTCTTATTTGTCCCCATGCACTGGCGTCACATCCACCACATTGGAACCACTGTTAGCGATAGCATGAGCTGCATGTTTCAATGCCCACCATTTTCCCAGCAGCCGTTTTGCTGCTTTTATAGCTACATCCTTTATCCAGGTTTCCCAGGAAAGACCAAGCCGCTGATCCGCTGATGCATTCTCCATCCCTATCCTGTAGGCATACAATGCCGAGCATTTACATAGAACATGCACGATACCCTCAATGCCTTCCTAACACAGATCACATTCAGTCTCAGTATTGTGGAACTTTGCGAGTCGTTTGTTAGTCTTTAGTGACCCAGCCCTCGCGCGAAAAAACAATACGCTGGAATACGAATTGTCATAACAATCCTCCCTTCCCATCTTCTGCTTCCTTCTATATATGCCCAATGTGCTCTTCTTTGCCTTCCCTTCTGTCCATCTTCTGGCTTACCATTCCCGTACCAAGCGTTGTATTGAGGTATCTGATTCCGCCCAACTTCCCTTGCTGGCCGAATCAAAACCCAACTTGGCAGCAAATCCCTTAACTCTTCTGGTCCAATTTGTAGCCCATCCCTGTTCCTGCACTAGCTTCGAAGACTTGACATGTACAATTATCGATAGGATATCTAAATCACTGTCACCATGTGGTGCTGCGAGCTCATGGATAAATAGGCCTACAAGTGGGAGGAGTCACCATACTGGTCTTTCGTATAATGTTAGTGTCCCACCTACCAGGTATTCCGCGCAAAAGTATTCACAAACCAAACCTTACGGCACAGTCGGGTCTGTGACTAACCATTTTACTAACCAGTAGGGATTGTCGTCCATGGTTTCTTACCCACAGTTCGGACCTGGCAATCAAGCAGTCCAGGGCCTACAATGTTTTGAATCAAATCTCGTTCACTTTAATTGTTAGGTGGGAGAGATGTGCAATACTACATTCTAATTCATAAGGGGCTGTGTATTTTCCACGTGAACAGTTAAAAGTTTATAAGTTGAAAGCGGTACCACTCAACCAGTTTGAGATATCTAGTACAATTTTTGTCATTGTACCAACTGGTTTTAAAGGAGCCGAAATAAATCCTACACAGGGCACCATAAACCCTAAGGACAGCACTGTCCTTGTGACCTTTTTCTATTCTTTCAAAATCTGGCAAGCATTTTCCATCAATTCAGTAGATGACAGTAGATGGAATATTTTGCATAAATGATCATTGAAAACATGGTCACACCATGGCTAACCATTAGAAAACGGTATGAATATACACATTAAAGTGTGAAATGGCAAATGGCTGATTTGCACCTTTGAAAATAGGTTAAAAGTAAGACATTTAAAATGTCAAATGAAAATAAAAGAGCACTACATAGTGCTTGAACCTTCACTCAAAAAATGGGTGACATATTTTAAAAAATAACACACGGAAATTAAACGTAATACTGTATATGATAAGAAATGAAAATTTTATTGAGAAAATATTATACCGCAACCAAAAAATTGTTCTTTATTTACAATACAACACTTCAACGCAACATACGTCTTCATCATGTGTCTATTAATAAGGCCAAAATAATTACATTAATACATATTTACCCATGGCAGTATGATATAACTTACTGTCAAAACTAAGCATTCAGCAATAAACAAAAACAAAAAATAGCAAAAAAACTTACCACTGCAGCAATATATATCCATTTGAAAACTTGGTTTAACTCCAATTTTGAGTCACCCATTCCATCCACTGAAACTTTTTTCAGCTCACTTGCCATGGCTGTTGGTGAAAATCTTACTCCTGGACAGGATCCTTATGTCACCAAAATGCATACACGTGCCCTTGTGGGCATGCAATCATTTCAGTGTATGGAAGGAAAACAGTGTCCGAAAAGGTAAGGCCTTTTATCAGCCTGTTTCCTCATTTCTTATGAGAAAAGAAGGTGATAAATTAAAAATGACAACAACCTATTGGACAAATACTCTGGCTATTGTGTGTTTTTGCCGGCAAAAACGCCATTGTTTAATATTGGTATGCCCGCCAGATGACAAACCCTGTCAGTTCGATTGCCTGCCTCATCAGTGCACACACTACCGACCTTTTTTACACTGAGAGGACAGGGTTCCCACAGAAATTTCATTTTCAACTTCCCTGACTTTTCCCTGACTTTTCCAGGTTTGAAATAAAATTTCCCTGACCAATGACAACGTGAAAAATTGGCACTGGAAAATATTTTTTTTAAAATTTACTAACGACAATTTTGAAAATGAAAAAAAATTGCATGAAAATTTTTTAAAATTGAGAAATTTTGCAATTTTGTCCTCGGAAAATGTGGAAAATTTGTACTAAGCAAACCTAAAGAATTTTGAAAATTTGTACACGGAAAACGTAGAAAATTTTGCAAATTT
>JAQGAO010007480.1:0-11261 GCA_034697705.1 Ommatoiulus sabulosus
GGGGAGGGGGGGTCTAAAAACCCGGAAAAATACCGGACATCCTTTATGGATGATCCCTTAGGTCCCCAATACCTCTTCTACGACTACCCCTCTTGAAATTCTGGCTATGTCCGTGACGAGTGATTGCAGTCCTCTCGTACGTACTTTTTGCTGGCACCCTGCCTCGCAACTCCGAGAGAACCCAATGGCTCGTATAGAAGGTTAAAATGCTATGCATTACCGAATCTTTGTTCTCATAAACATGCGAAGGAAGTATTTATTTGTCGCGAATATCCAGGGCGATTAACTCCATTTACTGCTAATGCGCGCGCCCTTAATTGCATTTTCTGTTGTGTATTTTTGCACCATTTCTTTTTTCGGGTCCACGTATATCTTTTTGTTTTTCGTCAGCGTTAATCCCCCGCGCGTTTCTCAACAGGGTAAACGCGCCTACTGATCTATGCAAATGGAGGAATTTAATTTAAGCCTCCGCGTGCGTCTTCCTGTACCTCCTGCACCTTTCTTACTTGTCATGTCGTAGCACTCGCCGTAAGGGTGTTTTTTTTTCTTTCCTGCCAAGATTACCCTTTCTAAAAATTCATTGCTTCTGGTGTGGAGCACTGAACGGGTTCGGGGTGGGTAATTACCGGTTGTATCTGAGCCCTGAGCCAACGTAATACGAAACTTGAATAATTACGGCAAAAAAAATGAAATCCACCGTTGTCACGGAAAATGTAAGCAATCACTGGTAACGTACATGCTTTGCTGATTGCTCGCCCTAAGGCACCCGTTTTCTGGATGATTCGCTGCATTTGACAGGATTAAGTAAACTTTGTTTGCCTTAATGATCATTGTCATTATCGAAAATTATTCGAGGGCTGGTGTAGTAACCGTGGAATTTGCGGAAATTATCGTTGTCGGTTGAATTAAGGCATCTAAAAATTTGATTTTGGAACCCTCCGAGTTTTACGTTTTCTGCATGGTAAGGACGAAAACTAAGACTGGGTCGGTCATCCTCATTTTAGTTTTTCATAGTTTCCCAGAATGCTGGGATGTTTCCTATATTAAATCGGACTCTGTCTCGTATTCCTTTCCCATCCTCGTTTAGGTTCTTCCCCAGCCACGTATAGTGAAGTATTTCACTGTCGTTGCCGGTCCCAAAGCCCGGGTAAATGTGGAGGGTGGGGAAAAAGCAATTGTGAACTGCCCTGTGAACGTAAGCAAAAAATGACCATCACTTCCAATGGAGGAATTTCCGATTGGAACTTAAATAGTCGGACACGACTAAAACAGATTGTAATAAAATGTCACAAGATTGCAAATTTTGATCCACTGAGACATCTCAAAAACTTTATATAGAGATAATTTTTTTTTATTTGGGACATTTGTTTGTAAACATTGACCTATCGCATGTACAGTGTAGGTATTCACATTTCCGAGATTTACAAGATATTACATTGTTCGAGATGTTTTAGTAGATCCATTGTGGCGATTTTTGTTTAATCCTAAGTTTGTTTGTGTTAATAACGAGTTGATTAGCCTCTTGTTAAATTCCAGTATTTCGTTCTTGGATGCAGGATCATGGAGGTTCGATTGTTAATATAATTGCTGAGATGTCCAGAGGATTTCCCCTTATGGCGTAAGTACGTGTACATGTATTGTGTGTCCAAAACCAACATACATGTATTCATGAATGCAAACAGAATGAGCCATTGGTCTGTTTACATCAAAAATACCTTTTTTCAGAATTGCATATACATTTTAAGTTAAATGAGTTGGATGGAATAGTGAGCAAGTTTTAAGTGACATGAGAAATCGTTTTGAAGCGTTTCACTTCTATCGTGTTGACTTCTACCTTTTAAGAACTCGTATACGAATTCCAAGCTTTTAATCCTAAATCCTAGTGGGACCGGCTTGGGAATTCTTTTAAGTTTCTTCCTTGGATGCGAATAAAGATTATCTTCTGGAAACCATAAAAACGATGAAAGCCGAGAAGAATTTCATTTTAGAACCGGATTGCATTATTCAATGGCACATTATTCGAAATTTATTAGTGCATTATTTTCTGGAAAAAGTACTTGGGTATAATCTAACCGTTACTCGAGCCACTCTTTAGCCTCATTATAGTTTTTAGGTGAATCAACACTAGCATTGTCTAAGACTATAATGGCATCGTAATTGATGTATTTCGCAGTTATTAAAATTGGGTCCCATTTGAAATGAGTGCATTCTCGAAAGTGCACATCAATCCGTTTAGATATTCGACATAATCTTTATTCCTATTTAATTGACATTAACGCGTCTGTTTCATCTTATATTTTTGGGATGCTCATTATCTTGTAAAGTGGAGGGAGGGGAATATGTATTTTTTTTTGCAACTTCGGAGCTACCGAGCACCATTTTCTCCTCCAAGATATCCGATGACGACTCGCAATAATCCGCCAAAAAATGTAAGTCGTGGAGGGATTTATCCATCATCCTCGTAATTAAAACGGCGCGCTTTTTTCCTCCTTCACGCCATCGCAATAATCTATTTGTTCCGATTTCTTCGCGCTATTCTGTCTCTGGAAAATTCTTATCAGATTTCCATTCCCTGTCACTTGAATGTTAAACAAAAGAAAAGAGCTTAAAGCTTTTAAGCCTATGCTGACAATGAGGCTCGAATCCATAACAGATTGAACGGGCCTAAGCCTATTAGACACCTATGAATCCGTAGAGGTTATCGACGGTGCCAAATGTCACTTTGAGATGAATTCGAAAAGATAAATGGAGTGTTTGCCTTTAATAGTAGTATATTATGAAATTCGCTTTTGTGACTGTATTGAAGCTGACTTCCGTTAACATCGCAACATTTCATTAGTGATCTTCTGGCGTTGTTGAAGACTAGTTGACTCTCGTTCGCAGAGAATGGAGTAATGCTTGAAATTCATCGAATTCGTGCTGGTATACATACAGGGAATAAGCACATTTTTTGTGAATTAGATATTATGGGGAATAGTGCGATGTGCCGTAATATTTTGTTCGGTTGAATTATAACGTCATGGCGACTGACTATCGATGGACTAGTCTTCGAGTTGTACTTTTCCATCTGTTGGTGTATTAACGGTAATATTGACTCGAGCGATGTAACGTGCAGTAGGTAGACCGCAATATTCTGTTATTAGATTGGATTTTTTTTGAAAATTCTTTGTTGTCTTTTTTTTTTCGCTTCTGTATTGTTATCTTATGTCGAAGTTCATATTGCGCAGGGTGCCTATAGGTTCGCTTCCTGGCTCGTATAATGAACTTACTCATGCAAGTGTCTTTTTACGATATAGTATAACAAACTCATCTCTTTTTATACGTGCTGATATTGCCATCACGCCTAGGCATATATTAGCATTTTAGTCGTTTTTCTTGCATTGTTCCTGCAAATTAATGGCGGAACGTTGCATCATTGTTTCTGATAAATTACTGCCATATAAACCATATCTACACCGTAAAACGAAATTTATTCCGTAGTTTTATATAGCCTTATTTTCAATGTGTTCGTTATTGGTTTCTTTAAATTCTTTTTGGGGCATACACATGAGGGATTTGCATAACCGCGTAGCTTTTGCACGTGTGCGATGGAATATGCGTTCTCTGTCAACTTTAACCTCCAGCCTTAAAAATGCATGTCCTGATTAAATAGAAAAAAAAAGTTGACGTAAAATTGACATCGGTGGGTATCGCCATGGCGATGAAAGCAATTTATTTTGCCCGGGTGAAGGAAGCCTACCGAATGTTCTCCGCTCATACGTTTACCGTGAGCCATATACTGAACATTTCCAGCATGTGGCAGAATTTATTCCTGGATTTACTTCAGTAAGTACTGCGTTATAGTCTGTGTTGTTCTAGTCTATGTTTGTGGATTAAAGTTGAGCATAGTTCGACTGCTGCCATTACACTGGTTTCCAGATTTGTATGTATGGCTACTTTGGTCTGCCTAGCAAGAATGGTGTATACTGATGGATGGAGAGTATTCTTGCAGCTGCACTAATTAATTATTAATACGAAGGAATGAGTGTCAGCGAACCTAGCATTTTATTGTCTTCAATTATCTTGGGCTCTCTGCAACCAACTGAGGGCAATAGGTCCTTTTTTTTCCTGAAACTACAGTAATTTCCACTTCTACTGCAGCTGATGCGCAAAAATGATACGAAAATATTTCGTATCGATAGAAATGCTGAACTTGCTACGATTCAAGTCTTTTGCACACCACAACGTCATGTTAACATCTTCCAGTTGACCTTCTTCATATACAGAAGGGCACGACTAGCGAATGTGAATGTAAGGTTTTGAGATACAGAAGTCGGATGTAATATAGGCCTACGTGTATATAATTTCCATTCTACATGGAAAGTAGGGCTGTAAGAAGAATGGGATATTTTTCGAGGCTTCTCGTTTTGAATTGAAAAGTTTGATTAAAATACGATGCAAAATCAAGCGTTGCTCCACAACGCTGGTATTTTTTTTTTTCGCATGGTATTTTTTTTTCATGCACGCTGGCACATATTACTTCCTAAGAAGTACGTATAGATGCAGTAATACAGGCGACGAGATCTATTGATATAGGACTTCGCATGATATATCTCGTTGTTGGCAAGAGGAAAGACTCGCATACTATACATTCATTGGACGCCATATACATGTACTGTATATCCACTGTAGATTTTTTTTTGCCTTATGTACATGTAGATTGAGCTTGAGTCGTATACATGGTCACTTTGTACGTTCTGACCATTGTGAGTTATTTAGTTAAAGTGCTCGTTTGACATAGGACATATCCCTTCGTAATGCATTGATTCTCTACAGAAGCTTGGGTTGTTTGAACAAAATTTCAATTTGTCCCAAAACTCTGATAAATGCGTATTTCCTATAATATTAATGGTAAAAATAAACGTATTTTCCGAGAAAAATTTCCATTTTTTTATTTTTGTATATTGTTTTCCGATATAATTATAGCGTTGTGTTGTTTCCTACGTAATTTTAATCGGAAAATTCTCAGATGTCCATATCTTAAAGTATAAAATAATTATTGTTATATTCTCTACATCATTCGGAAATGCAGGAGTGCTCTACGAAAATTAAGATGCGAGAAGAAAGGTAGGTGTATTATAAATGGCACTCTATCTCGTTAAGCAAGATTCCTTGTAAACTTTTAAGGTATCTTGTAACACAGATTTAAGATGTCATGTTCTTTATTAGCTAAATTTGCTTTACGAACCAGCCAAGAAGTCACTTTAAAATCGTGTTTATATACTGTATGGGTAGCAACGTGGTTGTCTCCACTCCATTTTTTATTATTTTTCTTCTTGATTATTTGATATAGTGACAAATTACGGTCTATATTTCACTTTTTTTGGCAACGGTTTCATACTCGGTTTTATACTGTATATGAGCGTACTGTGGTATAAACATCGAAGAAAACGTGATTTACCGCTCACAGCTCAGTATTGATTTTTATACGTACGATTTCGGATTGGCGAAGCAGATTTACTATACGAAACGTCTGTTGTGTCACTAGAAGCAACATTTCAGTTTCATCTTTGTCTTGTTTTCTCTCCACTTTCTTTCCTTCTTGTTTCATTGATGGGCTTCTTTCATGAAATCAGGGAATACAAATTCTATTACCGTATGTACGCCGCATGTTGCAATGACGTTTCTTGTCTTTGCATGTCATTTCTTTTGCTGTTGCATATTCGGGATTAAAACGTGCCTACATGCATATAGACATATACTGTACAATGTACTGTATATACATGTACATACAGTATATATTGGAAAAAATGTCATTCCAACTTTTTAGTAATGTAGTAAGTGGCTTTACATCTATACAAACAATTTTCGAGTTGTATACGCTCTTATCAATAATGTACTCCCATTCTTGAATCAAAAAATAAATTATCTTTTATTTTACAGTCATACCGGTGCTGCCAGAGCTGCCGTTCATAACCTGACCAAATCCATGTCTGTGGAATGGGCCAGTCATGGCGTCCGCGTGAATTCCGTCGTTCCAGTAAGTGAATTCTTTAGAACTACTGTACATACAGCATACTTAATCCACTTTACACTATATACAGTATCTTACAGCAGGAATTGACTTTAGTAAAATTTTTGAAAATCGGTAACGGAACGAAATCCGTAACGATAAATGAAGGTATTGTGAAAGTACTCACCTAGATTAAGGGCGGACGAAAGACGGTAAGGCGGAATGTTTATCCGTTCGGAAAATATGAGATTTTTAAATAACGAAAGAATGCAACTGCCGCCATGCTTCAACCTTGGCTACGGCGTTCCAAAAAGGCCGACTCTGAGATTCTGAAAAGGGCGTTTGTTACATCGATTCTGATTGGTTGTTGAATCTCGTATTTTTTTGTTCCATCACGCACTGTGTCAAGGGGGCTACGCCCCCTGCCTTCGCTCCGCTCAGCACCCCCGGCCCGGCGGGCACAGCCCGCACGGGCAGTATCCCCCGCTTTCGCGGGGGGCCCTGATCCAATAATGTAACCTGGAAGGTGCGCACTGTTAGTAAAGATGGTACACTTAAGGTAGTTCAATGGTTTTTAATGTGTTTTTTAATGCATTTTATGAGGAGAAATAGAATACTGCGTCAAATTGTTCTTCTTTTAATTTAAAAAAGTGCGCTGGTTTCAAATTTTCCGGGCAACCAATCAGAATCGACGTAAGAAACGCCCTTTTAAGAATGAAAATAAATCCAAATGATTACGCCATGTCCGCCATCTTCGAACGCCGTAGCGAAGGTTGAAGCATGGCGGCAAATGCACTTTTTCGTGATGTAAAAATGATAAGAAAGGCGGGATTTTTCTTTCCGACCAAAAATTGTTCTTGTTTTGAAAACAGGACACTCAATTGAATTAAAAACAATTCTTTTTATTACATTTTGTGTTATGTTACTAAACTACAATTTAGCCAAAAAGGAAGCCAACTTTATAAAAATCATAAAATGGTTATTTGTTAATGGAATTTAATGAAAATTTGTGTATGTGTACTTAAATAGGATACAAAAAATCTAACCTTTCTCTGGAAACTTTTTCAAAAATTGCCTAGCACTGTAATTTTTCGTTTTACGCAAAAAACTTACGGCGGTTCTTTCTTCTTCAATGAACGCCATTTTGAAAGACAAATTCGAATGATTACGTGATTAAAAAAGAATGTGAACGAGGGCAATTCGAAAGTAAAGAGCGAACAACAATATTTGTACAAATTTTCATTAAATTCCATTAACAAATAACCATTTTATGATTTTTATAAAGTTGGCTTACTTTTTATTGGCCCACCCTGTAGTGCAGGGTCTCTTAACCTTTTCATCATCATGGACCACTTGCAATATTTAAACAATCTGACGGGCCCCTTACAAACTTAAGTGTAGAGCAGGTTTATTATATTATTATTTATTGTTATTATTTTTAACATCTTCGTGGACCCTCGGTACCTAATCCATGGACCCCAGGTTAAGAAACCCTGCTGTAGTGTGTTGTTATTTTTTTCCTTTCAATTCGGTTACAATTAGAGACGAACTGCAATCAGAATAAACAAATTATAGTTTAAGGATTACATTATGACATGCTGGTAAATTGTAATTGTATACACTATATCTATAGTAAAGGAATGTACTATACATGTATTCGATGGAAATAGAATCGAATTCTAAAATAATGTTTCTTTCCCTTGAGTCTTTGACATCGTCTCGCAAATGACAAGCTTTCTGGCATATTACTTTTTTTTGCTATTTCTTTACCCGAATATACTGTATATGTACATACAGTAAGCCAACATGAACCGCACATGTGGCTACTCTACAGATTAGCCACTTGCTACACCAAACAATCAAATACCCCAAGTATAATACCGGTAACATAATATTATACTTAACCATTAATAACCACGAAACACAGAAAAAATGCCAGAAGGGGTTGAATCCCCTTAGTGCAGTATAGTATCTCTCTACATACGGTGAAAAGGTTGCAGTTATCTTTCTCTAGCTTTGGGGCAATTAATTTGCCATAATGATGCGATGTTCCTGTCTGTGCTTTGTCAGTTAGTTCATTCATTTGATCCTGTTTGGTTACTATGTTGATGAATCTTAACGCATTGAGTGTGAGGTGAAGCACTACCTACTTTAAATGGGGATGTGTATCAGGTACTGTCGTGCCTTGACCATCGTGGCTCGTGCTATGATTGTATTCCAAGAGTTTGATCCTTTTCCAGGGGACCATTTATTCTCCCACAGCAGCTGCCAATTATGACGATGCATTGAAACCATTTGAGAGGGCAATAGCGGGCATTCCTGCAAAGCGCGTTGGAAAAACCGAGGAGGTAGGGCCAATTTTTGAAACTCTCTTGATGTTTATCATATTATCTGGATGTATTCTGGTAGCATTGAATGGCACGATTTGATGATATCAAAAGAGTACGTTGTTTCTATGCATGTTATTTATAGCTTCATTATAAAGCTTGATAGTTTCTTATTTGTTTAACTTTTACCAGTAGTTCCCTCGTTATCCAGAAAGCTCGATTTTATCATGTTTGTTTCGTTTTTATTTGCTAATGAATTAGGTGTCTGGAGCAGTTTGTTACTTGCTATCGCCAGCTGCATCTTTTATCACTGGTTCGGCTATCAATGTCGATGGCGGCGCTAGTTTATATTCCTATTTGTTTTGGGAAATTCCAGGTAGGCCGCCTTGCACTAATTCTTAGTTGTTTAATGCATTGCTTTTTAATGATTTTGATTGTATAAGTGCATTTATTTGCATAGATCACGACAAATTGCCCGCTTACGATTGGAACAAAATTGTGAAAGATGTCGAGGGCGATGATGATGGAAACTCTAGTCTCTCAAATCCAAAACTATGATCGAATTCAGACTGCCAAATACTATAGGTAATGATTTTTTGTAACTAATTGTCTCAGATCCATAATTGGAGATAAGATCAGATTTAACTTCACTAAATCAAGGCGTCTAAGTGTGTGTGCCAAATACTATCAACTGATATTAATCATGTTTTTTTAATAAAATTAATAATTGACAACGAATGTATTCGTGTAGTGAGATGACTTGATTTTTTATTATTTACAACCGTATATAGGCTACATTCAACGTAGATTAAATGATAAGTGAGGCATTAATTTATTTCATCTCCTCTGTGGTGTTGCCTTGGTACATTCTTTATGGTCAGCCAAAATGTAGTTGTTACCTTTCACGAACTTCTAGGATTGAATGTGAGAGCATGACCTCGTGGACTGTCTCGGCCGGCGTCACAATGTATTCGGAAAATATAGGCAGTTTTGCAAATTTCTCCTCGAAAACTTTGGTTAATTCTGCAAATCTACATTGTATACTCGTAATCAATCTTCATCTTCTGGCATTGAACTTGCAATTAGACGCCTTAAATTAACGCAACCAAAAAATTTTTAATCTCAAAAACACAACGTTTCGACGTAACCTACGTCTTCATCAGGTGTCAAAAACAAAAAACGAAATAATATAGAATTAACATTACACAATTTTACCCATGGCAGTATGATACTACTACTGCTATTGCAAAGCATGCGGCAGTACAACAATTATCAAAACAACTTAAAAAAGGAAACTAGAATAAAGTAAAACACAAAAGCATATAAAAACATAAAACTTACCACTATGGCGATATACGATCATCTCTTCTACAACCATTTGCATACTTGGTTAGTATGCAATATAGGGTCAATCCCTCCATCCACTGAAAGCACCACTGACAGCTTCCTTACCATGGTTATTGGTGACAGACTACTGGCCAGGTTTCCAAAGTCATGGAAATCCTGCAGCGTCTCCATGTGGGTGTGCAATTTAAAGAGTAAGTGTTGCTTTTAGAGAATGAAAGAGAATCAACATCCGAAATAGTTGAGGCCCATCATTAACTAAATGCGAGTCTAATTGCGAGTTCAATGCCAACCACTTGATGATAAAAGATGAACAGTGAGTTGGAAGCCATCCCGGACGACATCCTGGAAAACCTTCCCTTGACGTCCCTAACTTTCAGGGACTGCATCCTCACCGAAATTCCCCAGGGTCTCATCGCCTCCGTCTGCAGCACCCTCGAGGAGCTAGCTTTCACTTATAACCACGGACTTAGAATCATCGGAGAGAAGGCGTTCGGCGAGTGCACTGGCCTGAGAGATCTCAATTTATGGCATAACCAAATTGAGGTAGTGTCTCTTGAAGCATTTCATGGTCTGAGCAACTTAGAGGAGCTGAAATTGGGAGTTAACAACATCACCGCCTTCGAGGGTCTGGAAGGAATGCCGCGGCTTAGGTATTTGTCCATCGACTATAACGATGTAAGATACCTTTCCAAAAACGCCTTTCAGGACTTAAGCAACCTGCAATTCATCGACCTGGCAAACAACGAATTAACCCCCCTGGAAGAAGGAGCCCTTGACCCACTGACCGATCTAACGAGCCTTGACTTGTCCAGTACGTATAAGTAGATTTATTCCATACAGCAGGGTTTCTTAACCTTTTCATCATCAACCACCACTTGCGATAATTAAACAATTTGACGGACCCCTTACAAACTTAAGTGTAGGGCAGGTTTATTATATTGTTATTTATTGTTATTATTTTTAACGTGTTCATAGACCCCTAGGACCTAATTCATGGACCCCAGGTTAAGAAACCCTGCCGTAGAGGTTGCTAGAGAAGCTTTCGTGCCATGTTATCCCTAAACCTTTTGACCCCTGAGGACCGATGAAAACGGGGTTGCCTCGGAAATTTTATTTTCAACTTCCCTGACTTTTTAAGGTTTTCAAAACAAATTTCCCCAACCAATGACTGTGTCGATGTTATCTGAGATTGTAAATCATAGAGTCACGAGAAGTTACAATTTATTTTTCGCCGGAAATCGTTGGATATGCAACTGCCTGTTGAAATGGCTGCAAGACTGGACACAAATTCACGAGGTGGACACAAAGGCTACTTGCGAACCAAACAGAATCCCCCTGAAGAAAACGAACATGAGCCATTGTCCACCGGCGAGAAAGTCCACGGAAGATGACCCGAAGAATCCAGTAAACAGAAATTCAATCAAGAACATCATGTTATTTCTCACGCATGCGCTAACTTACTTTATAAAGTTATTCGATTCTTATGGCGAATTCGACTGGGCACACCGGTGTGCACCAGTGTACACCGGGTGTACGTTTCTGTACCCGTTCAATACGGCTGGTCAATGGTGCATACTTTAGCGAAGTGGGTGCAC
>JAQGAO010007481.1:0-11261 GCA_034697705.1 Ommatoiulus sabulosus
GCACTTCGTAATTAGATTCATTAATTCCTCATACAATTAGTGTTACCAGTAGCCCTGATAGGAGGGACGAGGTAACATTTTGGTGGCAGCGGTGGGATTCCGAAAAGATCCTAAGTCATTAATTAGGAAGATATTAACACTAACTAGAAAAAATTCGTTTTTTTTTAAGTTTTTTTTTTGAATTGGGGCGTGTTCTAACGTCAGTAATTAACTCTAGGGGCATTTGCATTGGTAAGCTGGACCAATACGGGAGGGGCGTGGCACACAATTATCGTTTTTCCGCTGAATTTACCGTCAGCAGAACCATCCGATTTTCCCACTAGTGCGTCCACCGGTTTCATCGTTAATGCTACAGCCGGTATAGCCGCTAGTGTACATATCGATATATCACCAAACGATATATCGATATAGATCGATATAGTCCGATATTCCGATACGGACGATCAGGATCGATTTGAATCGATAGATCGATTCATATCGATATCGATATATCGATACGGACGATATTTTTCGATATTTTCGATATTTTATGATTTTTAGGTGCAATTAGTGCCGATAAACACGATAGCATCGTCCAAAGTCGCGGCAAAAATCGGCGCTCCGAGATATTAAGGTTTTTCCCTCGATTTTCGCTTAAAAGTAGCCATAACTCTATGAATTCCACATAGAAGTTCTCAAAACCCTCCCAGGATAAGTGAACGTAACCATCAGATTCTAAATACACAATGTTTCATTGACAATTAATTGAGGAAAGGTCAGTTTTAACGAATTTTCGAAAATACGCCATAATCCCCTGAATGCACTCGAGCCCTTCCCCCCCGAATGCGCTAAAGTGCCAAAGGCGCTTCTGTAAAAGTACACTCATCCTTTGAATTTACTGGATCCATCAAAATACTCGTGATAACGTTAATTTTAGCTGAGATATTGGAAATTGCGGCCGAATTTCGTTGGTTTTGGCTTGAATACTGGCCAACACAGGTAAATTTCGTTGTCCTGTATTAAAACACGGTAAAAAAAATTAAGCAAGAATCTTGCTGTTTTCATCCAAATCACACAGGTTTCACTGCACTCTCGCATCTGAGCGGGAATTTCAAAATTAGGGTTTTAATTTTTTTTTTTTCCTTTTTCTCTAAAAACGGCCGTAATTCTATGAATTTCACATGGAAACTCCCCAAACCTTCTTATATTAATTGTAATTAGGCGTCTGATTGTATATACACGGTGATTCACAGACAAACATTTGCGGATCAATAGTTATAAGGGTTTTACTCTGTTTTTCCTTGAGTTCCATTGCGAACCACTTATAGCTGTAGGAATTATTGCGTTTTTCGCCTGTATTTCCGGGGATCGTGTCGTTGTCTCATGATCTCGGCTTAGGACCTAGCTAAAGACACCCGAGTTCTATAGGTTTTGCGCTGGTTACACAGAAATTGGGGAATTGGGTTTCATGAACGCCCCGACCCCGTATTTCCTGGAAAATACAACCTGGGATTCCCTTAATTTGGAATTGTTAACCTCTATCCCTATATATACTGGGAAGAAGTACGGAATACATATAAACGATTTTTTTGATATCTTGGAGGGAATTGGGATACTCGGAGACTGGGACAGCGGCCGGTTGACCCAGGCTGCTCTTGTTCGGACCCAGGGGCTTATGACTATAAGATTTACTCATTTAGCTACCGAAACAGCCTGCTACACTGAATTTAAAGCTAGGGTGTATGAAGATTACTGGCCCTGTTAATATAATCATATGAGTTCTCCTGTACCGTATTTCATTGTGGGCTTACATTGGAGCCACCGAGACCTCGAGCTGTTACACTCGATTCCAGTTTATACCGGAGAGTTCGGCGAAGTGAGTTTAGACGCTTTCTTTTGCGTACTTGAGGGTATCGGAGCCCGAGAATATTGGAGTAGTGCCCGGCTGACACAGGCCGTACTATTACGATCCCAGGGGTTTGCAGCTGTAGAATTCTATAAGATAGCTTTCCGAGTGGGGGATTATTTCCAGTTCAAGGAACAGGTCAATAAGGAATTTTACCTGGCACTAATCGACCAATAGAGGGTTATCCCATGTACGAACCTGACATTGTCCTTAAATATAAACGGTTGACCTCGCTAGCACAACCTTTGGTACGGGTGAGTCAACAATCAGTGGGAGCTGACTTGAGCACCCCTAGAGCCGTTACAATTCCGGCACATAACTGGGTGACGGTACCAACCGACATTGCGGTAGAATTACCAGTGAGCTGTTACGGACGTATAGCCCCACGCTCCAACCTCGCATCATTCCAAGGGGTCACGGTCGATGGTGGGGTTATTGATAGGGATTACCAAGGGAATTTAGGGGTCATCTTAGTGAACAGGTCGATTAACCCATATACATTCAACCCTGGAGAAAGGATTGCTCAGTTAATTTGCGAGAGGGCAGAGATACCAGAGTTAGTAGAAGTCACAACAATCACACCAACCTTACGAGGATTCCGAGGGTTTGGATCCTCAGGTTTGGGAGCCTTCAAATCTTGTTCGTGGAACCATTAGGCAATTTTGAAATTTATCAGGGTATGTGGAACTTTATTTTCGAGCTTATAAAGGTCGTTGGAACCTTAGCATTACTTGGATTTCACGCTTGGGAGCTGTCAAGAAAGCGCCAGCAGCGGAGGGCAATTAACGAATATTTTATCCAAACCCAGCAAGCTGAGCAGCAATTTCGAGAGGAGAACGAACTCAAGAAAATAGTACAGAGAAAGAGGGAAGCTGATCTGCAGAGGGCTAAAAACAAGAAGTCTAAGAGTGTTAGGCCCCACCCGTATGTCTAGTGGACCTCACGTTTTGACGTGGTCATCTTTCCAGGGTTCCTTGCTGAGTGTAATCCCCATTTTGGATCAGAGTCGAGAGGGAAGCATACAAATAGACAGATTTTTCCAAATCCTTGACCAAATTAAGTGGCGTTTTGGTTGGGTTGATGAACGGCTAAAGCAAGCCGCTATCTTGCGTTCCACTGGTCATACGAGACGTTGGCTTAGGGAGTTGGCTGCCAGAACCGCTACTTATTCCCAGTTTAGAGCGGAGGCGGTACAAGGTACCCTTCCAAATCAATGAGAAGGTCGTACCATTTGAGGAATAGACACATAAGCTCAGGAACAGGGAACCAAGAATCAGGAGACTCAGATAGTGGAGACAGCGAATACTTGACAGGCTCGGACAGCGAATACGTGTCCGGTTCCGATACAGAACTAGACACAACAGTAGTTGAAAGGGGAACCTTCCTAGCTGGGGAGCGGGACGAGTTAGCAGATACGTTGGACGAGATCCACAAGTTAGTACTTGCAAATCAGTTGAAAATGGCGACCGGAGCAGCACCCGCACCCGCACCCGCGGAGCCAACCATCAAGTATCATGGGTTGATGACATCAATCCCCATGTATAATGGTGACCAAGACTCTGATGCAGAGCAATTTTTCGATCAGCTGGAGAACACAGCAGGGCTTGGAAAATGGAGTGATGAGCAAAAGGTTGTCATTGCCAAATGTCGGATGTCTGGGGTGGCTCTAAAGTTTGCTTTGAGTCCGGATGTTAAAAACCTTAAAGAATATGCCCGGTTCAAGGCAGCCATTTTGCGTAGGTTCTCCTATGTCCACCCTTCGGCCCAGATGAATAAGATCTCTTTATGCTTTCAAAGAAAGGATGAGCACCCTAAGGATTTTGCCAACCGTTTACAGATAACGGTGGATAAATACTATGATGAGGTTTTGAAGAATAACACGGTTAAGCAGGACATTAAGGATGTCTATGAGAACCAATTGCTGGGTCAATATATCACAGGGCTGAGGGAACCGATTGGGCCAATGGTCGCATGTAAATCTCCCAAGAATATACAGGAAGCTATAGACATAGCTACAGTGCTTATGGAAGATAGGAAGCTAAGGGGCGAGAAACATGTCCGCTTAGTAGAGGAGGAAAGAGATACCTTAGGAGTGGAAGCCAAGTTGGATTTACTTATTGAGAGAATAGTGGGGATGGAGACCACACAGGTAGAAAGGGATAAAGCTATTGCAGCCATACAGAGCCATGTGGTGCAGGCAGGAAACACAGATGGCGGAGTAGGCGGTGCCACTCCAGTTAGGAATCCCACGATGGGAAATACCCAGGGAAATCCGAACCAAGGTAATAGGTTTAACAATGCTTGTCAGATTTGCAACAGTTTAGGCCACAAGGCATTCAGTTGCCCTCGTAGGGAGAGAAATAATAACAATTGGGTAAGAAGACCCACTCCCCCACCCCAGGGAAATGATAGGCGGTGCTACACTTGTGGTCAGGTCGGCCACTTCGCACGGGAATGCCCAGTTCCCAAATGCACCCATTGCCTGAAGGTGGGGCATGATGTGAGAAACTGTTGGACAAAGCAGAACCAGGGCAGAATGAATGGCAATAATAGCGGACAACAGTCAAAAAACGGACGTATGGGGGGCAATGGAGCACCCCCAGCCCGTCGACAGTAAGACAGATTACCAGATGGAGAAACTGCTGTGCAACTGAGGGGGATGTGACCATCACTGGAAAAATTAACGGAAGCAAATATACTTTTTTAATTGACACAGGAAGTCAAGTGACACTGTTATGTGGACAGAAAGTGCTAGACAGCTTGACAAATCAAGTGAGAGATTCAAATGTTGCGTATCGAGCAGTTACAGGTGATCGTTTGGAAATAGAAGGGGAAGCAAATGTTAAATTCCAAATTGGGACAATGAACTTTACCCATCCATGCTTGTTAATGCGAAGAACATGTTTCGGCAGCAAAATTGATGGCATTTTAGGATCAGATTTTCTAGAGAGACAAGGAGCAGTGATTACAATGGGGAAACACATTAGCTTTAAAATTAGACCATGGGAACAAATTAAATTGGGGTTTTCGACGTATTCACAAATCAACCAAGGGGAACAAACATCGGTACGCAGTATAGAGTCCGTCACCCTCAGACCAGGAAAAATAGCAGTTTTAAAGGGGAATATCACTGGTAGATCGTATGTTGACAGTCCGGTCATGGTAGATAGCCTGAATGGAAGTAAAGGGTTAACAGTAACCAGAACAGTTTGTCTCCCAGGGGAAAACCAGGAGGTACTGGTAAAATTACATAACTTTACGGGGAAGCGCATCAAAGTAAGAAAGGGGATGCAGATAGCTAGTATCACCCAGATGACAACCAATAGAGGGCCTCCCAGAAACGTGGGGACCCTACGAAACCTGTTAAAGCAGTCAGAAGTGGGTGATCTTAGTGTAAAGGGAAGGGCAGCGTTAGAGCAAACCCTATTGGACTACCCTTCCGTGATCCAGTGGACAGATGGTGAGCTGGGAGAATGTGCAACAGTAAGCCATCAAATCAATATTGACCCAACAACTACGGTCAAACTGCCCTTATACCAACCACCCTACCGGATTCCGGTGATGCAGGAAGAGATCCTGTATAAGGAAATACAAGAAATGGAGGACAAGGGGGTCATTGTACCCTCTGTCTCTCCATGGTCTGCACCCATAGTACTGGTTACCAAGAAGGATGGTGGTACCAGGTTGTGCATAGACTATAGGAAACTCAATAGCATAACAACAACCGATCCGTATCCAATCCCAGTGATTAATGAAACTTTAGACAGACTAGGGAAGGCCAAATGGTTTTGCACTTTGGATCTGGCTAGTGGGTACTGGCAGGTTCATATGGCAAAGGAGGCACAGCCTCTGACAGCTTTCACAGTACCAGGAAAAGGCAGGTATGAATTTAAGAGAATGCCATTTGGGTTAAAGAACGCTCCTGCAACATTTCAGCGTGCGATGGAGATCATCTTGTTAGGTCTTACAGGTAAAATTTGTTTTGAATACTTGGATGACATAATAATTTTTGGGGAAACTGAGCAAGAAACGCTTAGAAACTTGGGACAAGTTCTGGAGAGACTTCAGAAGGCTGGACTCAAAATCAAATTAAGCAAATGTTCCTTCATGAAGAAAGAGGTTAAGTATTTGGGCCACATCGTATCCTGGGAAGGTATCAGACCTAACCCAGAAAAAATCGAAATTATAAAAAAATTTCCGGTCCCAAAGAAAATCAGGGACATTAAGGGTTTTATTGGATTAGCCGGATATTACCGGCGGTTCATTCCGAATTTTTCCAAAATAGCCCAACCCCTAACATTGCTTACAAGAAAAGATGTACCTTTTAAGTGGGAGAAACCACAACAAAAAGCCTTTGACACTCTAAGGAAAGCCTTGACCAGTCACCCACTTCTGATCTATCCAGACTATTCCAAGACATTCATATTGTCCACAGATGCATCAGGGTATGCTATGGGAGCCATCCTAGCCCAAAAGGTGGATGGCCGCCCCCAGCCAATAGCCTATGCCAGCCAACAGCTGACTAAGGCAGAACAAAATTATTCCACTACAGAACGAGAATGTTTGGCCGTTATCTGGGCAATCAAACATTTCAGGTGCTACCTATATGGAAAAAAATTCAAAATTATTACGGACCACCGACCACTAATGTGGTTAATCAATGTTAAAGAACCAACTTCAAGACTGGCAAGATGGAATCTCAAGTTGCAGGCATATGATTACAAAATTATACATAGACCCGGTATCCAGCAAACGCACGTGGATTGTCTTAGCAGAGTAGTAGCAGCCATTACAAAAGGTGAAGTAGACAAGAAATTTCCTGAACCAGTAGTGGATAGATACAGTTTTAAAGAAGTACAAAGGGGAGATTCAAAATTAAGTGAACTAATTAAGGAATTGGAGAGTAAGGTGAAGAAACCTCCATTCTTTCTAGACAGTGACGGCATCTTATTTAGAAAAGATAAAAGTGAACTCAACGAATGGCGACGGGAGGCCTTTGAACAAATAGTTGTCCCTGCCAAATTAGTTAACCGCATTCTGAGGATATACCATGATGCACCCTATTCAGCACATCAGGGGGCATTAAAAACTTATCAAAAGCTAAAAAGAGTGTTTTATTGGGAAAATATGAAAAATGAAATTGCAGATTACTGTCACAGCTGCCCTCTATGTCAAGCAAGAAAAGGTCATGGAGCCGCAAGGCCTCCTTTACAACCCCTGCATGCCATTGGGAAGAAGTTTGAACGCCTTAGTATGGATGTGATGGGTCCCTTACCCACAAGCACGCAAGGGAATAAATACGTCTTGGTGATCCTTGACCATCTAACTCGGTTTGTGCTGGTTTTCGCCATGAAGGACCAAAAAGCTGAAACTGTTGCAAGGATCTTTGTGGAGCAGGTGGCTCTGCAGTATGGATCTCCGCAGCAACTCTTAACGGACCGAGGAACCAATTTTGTTTCAGAACTAATGCAAGAGATATGCACACTTTTGAAAACGCAACAAATTCAAACCACTGCATACCATCCCCAAGCCAATGGTGCTACGGAACGGTATAATCAAACACTTGCAAACGCCCTTTCGTATTATGTTAACCGAAATCAAACAGATTGGGATAAGTGGATCCCATATGTTGTGAGTGCATACAACTCATCACCACACACCAGCACAGGCGAAACACCTTATTTTCTGATGTATGGTCAGGACTTTAGCATGCCAATGGAGGATATCTTGACCCCAAGAAGGGTTCCCACCAATTTAGACGATCGGTACCATGAGGAGGTTAGGCTTCGTATGAGACTGGCACATGAAGAGGCATCAAGACAGCTAGCTAAACATTTTGAAAAGGCCAAAAGACAATATGACAAAGGGACAGAGAAGCCTATTTTCAAGGTAGGAGATATAGTGTACCTCAAGATAGGTCAGCAAAAACCAGGTGTGGGCAAGAAACTAGCCCCACGCTGGGATGGACCTTATCGAGTGGTGGCACAAACGGGGCCAGTGAACTACGAGATCATTAAGGGGAAGGGCCCTGCCAAAAGAGTGTACGCAGGTCGACTCAAGCCAGGGAAAATCAGACAGGACCCTCTGGCGGATGAGCCATGTCAGGCACAGCCGACGGCCCAACAAGTGGATGGAGCAGACAGTGCTCCAGGCCCAGTTGATCCCCAGAGTAATAAACCTGGTGATAAAACCCAGGGAGATCAGAGCACAAAGACCCAAAGGGGAAGGTTAGCCAAACAGAGGCAACCAGATGCGAGTACGCATGGGTATAACCTAAGGACTCGGGTCAGAAGAGTCCATTGGGCGGACCAGACTGAGATAGAGCTAGGGGAAGAAATAGAACCCCAGGCAAGGGGAAGTCCCAGGCACCTGGTCGTTAGGCCCTTAAGGAAGGAGAAGAAAGGAAAATCAAATAGGAAACTGACATGCCCAAAAGGAGGCAATGTACAGGAGGATGGGCGGACCCAAGTCGGCCCCCAAGACAACTGGGAGGATTTGCCCCCAGAAAAGCAGGTGCCCATGATGAATGTCGAAAAAAGGGGTCCTGTTGAGGAACTGATCTCGCAGTTACGAGCCTACACATTGACCCCAAAGGAAGTGAAGATAATTAAGGGGTACGCTGGAAGCTGTGCAGCGTACAATCAGGCTTATTAACAGAGTCTACGGAAGCTAGGTACCTAGAAAGTGAGGAAATTAAAATAATTCAAGGATAACCAAGGAAATGAGAGTATTAATGGATAATGATAATGATTTAGGGTCGACAGCAAGCACACAAGGGCACACAGAAAAGTACTGCCTTACATCTAGGAGGAACTTATAGTGCTATTTTAGTTTTATGTTATTGGCACATATATAATCATGTAATGAGTTTATTTTCAGAGTACCATGTACCAGACATTATGGAGGGTGGTGTTACCAGTGTTGGTGACGAGCAGCACAGGTTATGCGCAGAACATCAGAGGAGGTGTATCCTTTCTCGAGCAGGGAGAGTTTATGTTATCCAATGCAAAATGGACATTGGTCTTCGACATACCCACAGACCAATTCCACTGTCATGCTGATAGCATCCGACAGGCTAGTCAGCACCTTGAGCTGGCTATATCTAAGATTGCCCAGACAAGGGTTTGTAAGAAAGCCGTACATGGAGATGAATGCTTGCTTGATGACTTAAGGGAAGAAAATAATAAGTTAAAAGTAGCAATTAGCATGTTAGAGCATGAGATATACTCGTATCATTGGATGACGCCATTGACTCCCGAAAGAGAGAAACGAGGGTTGGCCGACGGTGTGGGTGTAGCACTAAAATTCCTGTTTGGAGTGGCTGATTCGGCAGACGTCAGAGAAATAAATAACCAGATTGGAGGCATGAAACGGATAGTGCTACAAACTAGACACATCGTAGACGTGCATGCTAGCTACATTAACCACACTATTGAGGCTGTTATCGAAACTCGGCATGCAGTAAACAGGTTAAGCCGAGTCACCCAGACGCTAACGGAACAATTTAACTGGACCTCAGGTGGATTGCTACTAACCTACGCTATGCATGTTATTCAAGTCGCTTTTGATGGGTTATGGCGTGAATGGATAAACTTCAGGGAAGCAATTCATGATTTGGGGGAGGGGAAATTGAGTCCATATCTACTAGGACCCGAAAAATTCACAAAAGTTTTGGCCACTGTAAGGGATCACCTTCCTAGTGGAATTCACTTGCTTGAACCAATAACGCATGATACGGTTCACGGTGCCTATAGTTGGGTTACAGCCGTGCCCACGCTTGGTACTGGTGGATTACGAGTATTTTTAGAGATTCCACTAAAAACGAGTCAGAATTTCTTTGTACTTTATCGTATCCTTCTAGTTCCCCAGAATCTTCCAAATTCAAGTGTTGCAATGATTTTTGAACCAGAAAGTCCGTATATTGCACTCACATCTGGTAAGAAAGCACACATGCTTGTGTCAACCACAGACTTACTTAGTTGCACCGCGGGGACACCTAGGTTTTGTAACCTGCCCAATATGGTAAGGCAACAGTCCTGCGCCATGTCCCTATTTAAGGGTACCCAGGACGAAGTGCTGGCACATTGTCCTCGAAAAGTGATTCCCAACCCCCAGCCGGTCGCATACCGACTGGACGACCAGGGACATTGGCTGTATAGTGTACCCAATACCACACCTTTAGAAATTAAATGCCCGAATAGAGAGATGGACAGGCGAGTTGTTCTTCATGGTCAAGGGATAACACGAGTCCCTGATTCATGCACAGGGTATGCAAATGATTTTACACTACCCCCACATTTTCAAGGTAGATCCGCCAGAAAGCAACTAGACCCTCCGGGTTTAGTCTATTTGGATAAAATTGACATTTTAGCAAATTTGGATCCTGACCGTTTCATCGGGGCAAGGGTTAATATTACGAAAAAACTTAGTACCTCCCGTCTTTCCACAGAAATACGACACCTACCAGTGGAGGAATATTATGAGGAATTTGCGCCCCTGAATGACCAGGAGCCAGGGGAGTCTTCAACTCTCATGATAGTTGTTACAGTTGTTAGTTTGGTGATTAGCGGAATTTTGGTATTTGGATACCTTCATTATAGGAGGAGGCAAATAAGTCGAATTAGTCGACATCTAAAAGAAGAGGCAAAATCTCCCAGGACATTTTGTTACAGGAGGAGTAAACCGAGGCAAGAACCCGCCAACCAGATGGAACTAGTAGAACTAAGGGCCGAGCAGCAGCCAGAGACAACCCCATATGCGACCATAAGCATCATACCAAGACAAGACCGCGATAGTCCAGTAGGAGCCATGACTTATGAGAACGTCAAGCCAACTCCGAAACCTCGGACATCGGTCCCCAAGGCGACTGTAAATCTGGAAACTCCGGAGACATCTCACGGACAGCAGACAACTGAAACACCATCCTACGATGTACCAAGGGGGCTCGCGGAGCAGCCAGCGTACGAGAACACCACCATTTTCTAAAGGATACTAATCATTTTAATGTCTGTGAACCACGATTGTTTTGTCTACTAACCTTTTTGAAATTTAACCCAATTCGTTGTGTGCCCTTTTAATATAGGATGTTTAGGATAGGAGTATATTAATCTGATGATGATTATGTAATTCAGTATATAGAGTATCATAATGCATGACCAATTTTATTTTAGCACTAGGTCACATATATATATTTTGTCAGGAATTGATACCTGTTTATTAATAGGGATAGATTATTGGTTAGATTTGTTTTGTGTAGGCAGAGTTTGCAGAAGCAGAGCTTCGTTAGGAAGCTCATGCTTTGCTCTTGAGGGGGGAGTAATGTAATGATCATAATGATAAGGGGTACTTACCTCTGCAAAAGGTGCCTCCCAGGGTG
>JAQGAO010007482.1:0-11259 GCA_034697705.1 Ommatoiulus sabulosus
CGAGTGCCGTTTTGGCGCTCTGCAGAGGTTTATAAGGGACAATTTTGGGGACTGTCTTAGTGACGTTGTTAAATTTTTATTGGGGACTTAATTAGTTCTAAAGTTTGTATTGGTTTTTTGGAATGGACATGTGACCATTGCGTGGGTGGGCGTGGGTGAGCTCGCACCGTGGGATTAGTTTTTTATGTCTTTTTCCCCCCCGGATTTTCGCACCCCAGGGGTCACGAAAGCTGTCATCTTGTGACAGACTCTGGGCGCCCCTGAAATGTATTGACGACAGCCGGACTGCCGCCGTGAGAACGGACATTAGTGCGTGGGGTGGCCTTATGCCGGGTGTCCCAAAAACATTAAATTTTAGATATCTTTATGTTTGTTCTTGTTATGTTTCGTTTGTGGCTTTTGCCTTTTTCGTTTTTATTTATATTTTTTAGTTTTACTATTTTTTATTTTGTTTTTTCTATTTTAATTTTTCAGTCCAGCCAGGTGACATAATATAACGTCTTAGTGGTAGCGATTGTAGCATTGAACGTTTGTCTAATTTTGGGGTGTTCAGCGGGGATGCAGACCTACAGTATACACAATTTTCCCCGAAGGTGAAGAATTACATAAAACACCTACATTCGTATGTTGATACCTTTCAGACCGGGTATGGATGGTACCTCTAGTGGCCAGGTTCTCCAGCCTCCTTCCCTTAGACTCTGATGATTTCGATGAGATTACACTTAGTCAAGTTTAAACAGACAAACAGACTACAGTTCAAACATGAAATGTTTTGGATAGAATTTTTGACGATAATCGGCACACGTAATCTTCTGATGATGTTGAGGCAAGTGTCAACAACTACTTGGTTGAATTCTTCTGGATAATAATAACACAACGATGATTTGAACCCGACGATGTTTTGTATTTTTCTTGATGATTCGAACACGACGAACTTCTTGAAAATTCTTGATGATTGGAACATGACGAACTTCTTGAATTTTTCTTGATAATTGGAACACGACGAACTTCTTGAATTTTTCTTGATAATTGGAACAATTTCGGCCCCTCCTGGTACCGGACTCGGGAATTTTTGCACTATATACTTTATCGGATTTTTCTCTAAACTTCCAAAAAAAATTTTGATTTTCCTTTCTTGCAATTTCCTTGGTATATTGTAGAAGGTGAAGTGTTTGGCTTTTTTGTCAAACTCTCGAGTGAGAATTTCGGCTCTGCATGCCAATTTAAAGGTGCAAAATGGTGACGTGATAGTGAAGTTTCTAAATTTTGATTGGATAACTAATTAACTTTAAATTTTGATTGGGCCAAAGTTTAGGTCACATGACCATCGCGTAGGTGAATTCCTACTGTGGGACCATTTTTTTTGGGAGACCCCTTACGGAACACGACGGATATGCATGCGACCCAGGGGATGTTACCATTAGTGTCATCTTCTGGGACAGATTTTTGGCGCCCTAATGATTGATTCATGATTGATTCAACAGTTTAAAATTGTCAAGATTTTTCCAAGTTTTTCTTAAATTTTTAATTTTCATTTATTTTTAATTAAATTTATTCCACTCGCTGCGCCTTTATTCCCCTATTATTTTTAGCCTTTTCTCGTTTCTGTTCTTTCTTTGTTTTCATTTGGTTTTCGCCTTTTTTCTTTTTTATTTCCTTTTTTTTCTGCTGGTTCTTATCTATT
This sequence comes from Ommatoiulus sabulosus, assembly GCA_034697705.1. Classification (NCBI taxonomy): domain Eukaryota; kingdom Metazoa; phylum Arthropoda; class Diplopoda; order Julida; family Julidae; genus Ommatoiulus; species Ommatoiulus sabulosus. The sequence goes on from JAQGAO010007482.1 coordinate 1,685, forward strand.
TTTATTTGTATTTTAGCACACAGCCAGATGAAAATACGATGCCCATTTCTAACCTTATTTAGACTTTATATACAAAGTTAAAAGAATAATTCACTATAATTCACTATATATATATTCCCTCGTTTGTTCTGCACAGTTTATGTGCAGAACAAACGAGAAAAGGGTCGGAAATTACACCTTATATGGTATACAACTTAGTTATTTATGTGTGTTTAGTTTTCCAGGCATTTTCTAAAATTTCTTCGGAAATGCAAAGGAAATATTCCTGAAAATAAATAAATTGTCACGTGTTTATAGTATTAACGTGGGTAGAAAAATAAAAAAATAAAGTGAAAAATCGATAAATTAAGAAAATTTAGCATTACGAACGCTGGGTGATTGATGAATACCCTAAGGGGAAATTAGTAATTTGTACACATATGCCTCTCAAATCAATTCGATTCAATATAATTCAAAATCCAATTTCATTTCAATTTCTTCGCTGATTTTAATACTTATTAAGTGTTAGCGTAAATGTGATGTGTGTATTTAGAATTTTCAGGGGACTAATTTGGTTTTATAACTGGCATTACATGTAGTTATGTGATAACTAACTTGCAATATCAATTTAATCGTTCTTTAATTTAAATTAGGCGCCCAAATGTTTCAAAGTTTTAGGAAAAAAATCATGTATGACGCAACGTTAATTTGCGCACAAAAGGCACTAAAAAGGGGCAGTATACGGGCGGCACGGCCATATCCCCCTAAATATACAGGCCCGTGCAGCCGAGACATCGTAATGAGAAATAAATCACGTTAGGTGGCTCTAGCATGTTGGCAATGCATAAGGCCTATACATGTATACCCATAAAAGCATTATACAATGCATGCATAGCTATGTGAGGAATTGCTGTTTTCGGCAATTTTGTAAAAACAAATTGTTCATTGCAATTTTGTAAAAACAAATTGTTCATTGCAATTTTGTAAAAACAAATTGTTCATTGCAATTTTGTAAAAACAAAATGTTCATTGCAAAAAAAAATTATGTATCATTTTTTTTTGCAATGAAAAGTTCGTTTTTTTTGTTAATTTCAAATTACTGTATTTGTTTATTTATAAATGTACTTTGAAGAATTTACGCTTTTTATTTTTCCGACCGAAAACACCAATTTTAATACTTATAACATGCTTTTTTTGGTTACTATATAATGTACTGTAGTGATTTAATTTACCACTAAAAGTTGGAAAAAAGATCTTGTTTCGATTTTATTACACAGGGATAGAGTGTGCAACAAGCACACTCAAAAAGCAGCTTTAAACGTTTTACGACCTCTCAACGGTCGTAAACCTTTATGAACGGCCCTAGCAATTCTACTCACCCCTTTTGAGAGGTCGTAAAACGTTTAAAGCTGCCCTTTTGAGGGTCCGTTCATAAAGTTTGAAATTGCAGTTTTGCTAAAATTAGTTCGTCTGTTTGAGTACTGCTATTATAGCGGTACCCTCTTGCGTGCGCAAACGAAACATATTTTGAAATTTGTAACTTTAATCATTAGGTGGGTTCGAAATTTCAAATTTTCTGGACAAATTAATAAAAACTAGCGGCGAAATCGCGCACTGGGGCGTGTAAGCGTCGCGAAATGGATTTAAATTAGACAGAAATCTATGGCAGATTATCCTGCCTGTATAAATGATCATTTAGCAAAACCAATTCTTTTACTTTAATCAATAGGTGAGTTGGAAATTTCAAATTTTATGGACAAATTAATAAAATTGAATTACGGTTTTTTCAGACCTTTTTTCAGACGACAATGACGGACAAGATGGCGAACGAATGGACTGGACACAACGAACTTTTTGTGACGGACGATATGACGAATAACGGAAACGTTGAACTTTTTCTGAATTCTGACGGACTGAAGACGTACTTTTTAGGCGAAACGAATGACTAACTTATAACGGACTGAAGATGAAGTTATAACGGATTGACGACGAACTGGACCTATGATGAACTTTGGACAAACTGGACGGACAAAGACGGACGAATTTTGATTGGTCATTTGAATTTTTAAGTGGAATTTCATTGGCTAAAACTAAATTTTAATTTGGTCATGTGACCATCGCGTGGGTGAGCCTCCAGCATAGGGACCAATTTTTATGTTTGACCCCTCCCAGGATCCGCTCGACCCGGAGGTCAACAATTACTGCCATCTTGAGCATCCGTTGGACGCCCAAGTGACAAATGTTTAACGCGTTCTCGAGGGGTGAGAACCGCCATTTTGCGTGGGGCGACGCGCTTTTACAGGGTGCCCAAAAATCCAAATTTTAGAATTTTTCATAACAATTTAATAATTCCGCTTTTTCTATTACTTTCAGATCTCTTAATTTCTATTTCATTCGTTTTACTCGTTTTTTTATTTTTCAGTTACGTTGTTGCTTTGGTTTCTCTTCGAAACATTTGTTTTTTATGTTACGTTTTTATTTTTATTTTGAATTTTGTTTTTATTTGGTTACAGCGCTTATAGCCAGGTGACAGTAGATAAGGAACGCAGTCTTCCAACTAAAAATGCATGTACATGTACACAACATTCAACAATGAATTCGAATTTCAAGAAAGATTTGCAGTCCGTGTTTTTACGTGAACTTACGATTAGTTTCGAAGCAATGGTATATACCATGCAATTTTGTACATATTTCCAGTCCGATTTTTAGTATGAACACATTGTTCGTGCAATATTTATAGCTCCGCAGCTGTCGGCGAGGTCGTGGCGCAACATATGAGCGTACTTTATGATAGATAGCCACGGAATCCTTGTTTGGAAGATGGCTCTTGGAATAACATGTTTTGATAACACTAAATACGACATTTTTTGGCAAATAATGGGATTTCGAATGAAGCATTTGTATATCATCAGTAGTTTTCTTCATGACTATACAGTAAGTACATGCCCAATGTATTATTGACAGAGATTGTGGTGTCGTGGCCCATGTCCCAATACCAAGGAGGATTCACGGTGCTGAAAATATGCTCTCATGGTGTCAATTCATCGATTTAATGATTAATTGTATGATTTTGTACGATTCGGTGGGATTCCGTATCAAAGAATTAGAAAGCACAAAATGTGTTCTTCCACACAAACGATGTCATTTCAGTCATATATTGCATGCATGCATATATTGCATTGATCATCCAATTCCCCGCACCTTTTTACCCCTATGGACCGGTAAAAATGGAACAAATATTTGACGGACTGGCAAATACTGGGAAAATTATTTTGCGAACCAGTAAAAATAGTGAAAACTATTTCGCGGACCTGTAGAAATTGGAAAAATATTTCGCAAACCACTATAAGCCCTACAGGAATACAAACCATTATTTACGTGTAGGCCCTATATAGTTTTTTTGTAGTAGTTTTGAAATGTAACATTATAAGATGAAAATTCTACATGCAATTATATTTAAAATGCTCAGAATTTTAACCAAGCGGACCTCCGAACTTTTTCGTCAACCTGTGGGTGAGAAACAGTGCTCTGAAGCAGTGAGCATATAGTCTGGGCTGTGGTTTGGGACAAGGACAATACGGTACTTTGTTGCTCCGCAGTTGTCGGCGAGGTCGCACACGTGCGTCCCAGATGATGGTATGCGTTTAGCGTCCAGGGTCAGGGGTATTCAAATTTTGTCATTTAAGCCACATGCGCAGCACAATTCGGTGGGTTGGTGAGCAGCCCTGTGAATGCACGCTGTAACTGAATACAGTAGATGACCCTTGGGTCAGTTAATTGGGTTAAAAAGCGGCGGACCAGCTACGATCCCAGGCGAACCATTTTGTCCAGTAACATGGACAAAATCGGAAATGCCTTTCATCTGATAAGAAGCTCAAACTATATCCAATTTTAATTAAAGCTCATCACAATTTGTGTTGTTATATGTACGTGCGTAGACTCTGAGCGTGCTTGTTCTGAATTGCAACTCGATCAACATGGACGTGCATGTACAACAATGTGACTTCTCCATTGATTGCGCTTCTTGACATGTTTTGAAATCCGAAAGAGATGTATCTTACTCATTGAGATTCATATAATTGTACAGTTGTCAAAACGCTTGACAAGCTGGAACGTTTCTTAGAACAGGCCGATTGTCTGCCTGCTTGTACTTCAGGAGCTAGGTCAGTTAACACGTTATGCTTGGGGTGTTGGGCGTCAAAATGTCAGACGCAGAAACGCAGAAATACCGGTTTACTGGCCCAGATCGTACCACCGAAGCTCAGCAACAGGTCAATGTTGCTGAAATAGACTTTTTCAAAAAAAAAAAAAAAATGTCGTTCACTTCCTGTTTTGAATAGGCCTACAGTAGCATGTTTGCGTTCAACATGTCATATGGTAAATCTGGCGTCGCAAGAGTTTACAATGGCTGGCTCAGCTGGCTGACCGCTTAGAGTCGCGGACGCAGAGCTAGCGCATGCGCCGTCTTTTACCCACATAATTTGAATAAACGCGGGATGGATAAAGCCGCGTAACATTTAGCAGACGCTTAGATCAACTGTTACATTCATGGCACCCTTTACAGTAGAACTTCGTCAAATTTGTTTAAAATGACAAACCGCTTACCCATGACAATGTCATCTTGCACTTTTGACGTTAATTTCAAAACGTCTGACATTTCTTGCAAATTTGTTTTCGCAACTACAGATTATATATATATATATCAATGCAAACGTTCAATTTGTAATGATTGTGCTAGTTTACTCCTAATCCAATTCTGCAAAAAAAAAATCAATAACAAACAAAAATAAAAATGTATTTAAAGGGCTTTAATTATGGTCACTTCATATTTTGAAATTGCCCACGCGCAAATGACAAAAAGCGTCAGCTGGTGATCAATTCACGCATTATTTAAAATGAAGGCGTGGGAAATTTGCAAATTAGACATTTTCAATTTTTTGTTTATTTCTTTCGATATCCCTAGAAAAAAAATTATTGAAAATTTTCTTCACAAGAAAATTGTGAAATAACTTTTGTATTATTAGAAAAGTGTTATCTACTCATACAACGGAATAGCAATGGTACTTTTGAAATTTGTGCTTTCATAGTTGTATTGCTGGCGTTCTAAACTCTCCAGCATATATGCATTACTGCAATTCGACTAAAAATTACGAAAACTATTTATTGATGAATCACGTATGAAAATTATGATTGGGTACTGCCCCTGTAATTCGGCTATCCAGACGCACAGGGGTGCTTGCAATGATTGCCCCCATTTTAATGCCGCTCGTTTGTAAACCTTGCAACTTTTACGATCTCATAGAATTTTTTCAATGATCAGTCAATGATAGATGGAATTTCAAGAAGCAACATATATGTGCGTATATGGATCATAATCTTATGTTATATTAGTAAGCTCGACTAGTTCCTCGACTCGTACCTATAGTTCCCAAATTATTGGAAATAAAGCAAGAAGAAAAGTAGATTGCTCAGGTTGATGTGTAAGACAGCTCTAAATAGTCACCTGAAAAAAGAGATAACTTACGTACAGTATATACAGTATGTCAATATTCTTAAAAAATTACAATGATTTTCAAAACAGGGACGGTGCAGTTTTTCACAATGACTTCGAAAATGACTAGGGCTACACGCAAGTAACGTGTTGGCCGTTTATGTCAAATATTAGCATTAAACAATTACTCTGGTTAATCCATCTCTGGATAATCCTTAGTCTACTGTAATTGAATTGCACTGACCACTTACAGAAAAAAATATCAGAATATGATATTTTTCTCAAATTTCATTTGCAATACGCAAGATTCATTTACTCAAGATCCATTTGCTTAAGATTCATTTACTCAAGATCCATTTGCTTAAGATTCATTTACTCTATGTCATGTTATGGAGCCTTGCCTTGTTATTGTTCAATTACATGTATTTTAGTTGTTCCCAAAGAGAACCCCTTTGGAAAAATTTCAAAATAAATAAGTTTAATGTAGCTTTATTGGTTTAAAAATGTTACTACATGGAGTATCATCTCTCCGTTACAAGGAAACAAGCCATAGACGTATTTTACTGTATGCACATTCCTTTCTATAACCATCTATTCAATAGTGTTTTAGTTCCAATACGTTTTGTGATTTTACTAAGAGGAATGAATATGCATTATATGAACGTTAAAAGGTTGTTTTTCAGTGCACATTATGTCACTAAATGATTAAGAATAACTTGCAGGATACTGATTAGGAAATATTCTGAGCATATGCTTTCGTACGTGGAATGCCTTCCAGTTGTGTCAAACCTCTTGATTTTATCTGAATTAAAGCTGCAATGTTTTTACAACATATTTTACAACATATTCAGATAACTGAATGGTAAACCTCGTGGCAGAATTGTACCTCGAAATATAGGAGAGTTATTGAAATTGCAAATTGTTGTGCGACGAGTAAGTAACGAAACATCTTTTGTTGACTGATGGGAAATTAGGGGTGGAATTACTTTGGTGGATTTTAAGGGCCATCTCGGACGGTTGGACACCAGCAATGGCACAAGGTTTCACAAAAGCATTGAATCTGGCACACGGATTGCAGTTAGGACAGGTCGGCATTGCAGAGGTGCATTTCCGATCACTCGTTTCCCAAACAATGCTCGAGAAACCATCTTTGTTTTCAGCTTTTGTTTGCGGGCAGGCGCAGGCACCCTCGCAGTCACAAAAGGTGACAAAAACCTGATCTGGCCAGGGCTTGGGTTGGACTTTTGGTCCTCTATTGCTTGTCACGCCAACCGAATTGGTATCGCTCTTCATCTGGGCCAAAATTGGCTTCACGCTCGATGACTTTTGGGCCAATTGAGTAGTTTTTGGTCGAACCGAAATTTCTGTGACTATTGGTTCGACTGTTAAGGCGCTTGGACTTGGAAGCTCTTCAGGGCAAAAAGATAGCAACAAATTTGGCACGGATTGACTGAGATGGCCCTTTATGCTAACGAGGTTGTCAGGGAGGACATCGCTGTCTTTAGGGACAGCCCTACGTCTTTCTCGAGATGGAAAAATATCCTCTTTTCTGGAGGTTTCTCTAGGAATTTTCGTGGTTCTGGATCCATTGGACGTCGATTGAGCTGAGTTCTGTTCCTTCATGACCTTTTGACGTCTTTCTGTTTTCCGATTGGTCCTCCTGGGGAAGAAAAATGCGCAGATCATTTGGTGGACGTGAAAAAGATGGTTTGTGTTGATTGCGAATGGATCAAATTGTGCAATAGGGCTTAGCCAATTACTGCAATTGCTTCTTAAATTGCTTCTGAAAATTAAGATGTGTTATAACTATGTAAAACATATGGACTTTGTTTATATTATCTGAATTTAAGATAAAAAGTTTCCTATTTAAATAGATAATTATCGAAAATTTGGAAACGGGACAGTTTTCTATATTTTGTGTATTAAAAAACATTAATTTAACTAGCGAATTTAAAATTTTACTATTCATTGTTCTGTATAAGTTAGTATATGTATATTTATTTATGAGCAAGCCCAATTTTATTTCATATTTTTTTCATTTAAAATAGGAACATTAAAGATGTCAAAATCTTGTCAGATTTAGCTAATCTTCAGAAAATAAACAATCGAGCGTAGTTAAACCGTTAATGCTAATTTGTGCTGATATATTCATTCGCAATTAAGAAAACTTGACCTTTGCAGTATTTACACAAAATTGTCAAAAGAATTTTATTTTATAGAATCCCCCTTGTTGTCGTAAGCAAAAGTCCAGTGAGAAATATTTGTATGTCATTTGTTAACCCTTTTTCGATGATTATGGTTTAACTGATTATTGCACAGTTCTGTTTCATTAAGTTCCGGTAAAAATTACTGTTCAGTTCTCTTAGATGGTGTCTGCGATCTTTGAACTGGCTTGCTCTTCGTGTCATAAGGTGGTGGTTTGGGCAGCCCCATCAGAAGACTCATAACGTCATCGTAGGATGGAGGAGCGTCCAGTAAAGTCTCGTTGTCTTCGAGATCGGTCAGTGGCTCTAAATGTCAAAAAAATCCGATTACCTTCTGCTCGAAATTGCCATTTGAAGTCAAAGATGTCCATTTTCAATGTATTCTTCCAATATTACCAATTCTTTCTTGTTCAGCAGATTCCTGCATCGCTGCTTGGGCTCGTTCCTGAAGAGTCCACACTCCGAGCAAGTACATGAAAATGAGCATGCCAATGATGACAAGGAGAAGGGCGAGGGTGCATGCCACTAACGCAATCGTGGACGTGGAAGATGTTTCTGCGTGCATCTGCCACCAAAGAGCCTCCACTGGATCATAATCTGGAAGTAGGACATTGACACTAAACTTTACAAAGATCTTTTTTCATGGTAGGAAAAAAGTCGATCATTACAGGTTCTGATCAAATTAAAGCATAAGTTTCTAAAATAAGGAATTCATCTTTGCTATCAAATATAGTCACGGTTGAAGCTTATAAGCAGTTGCGCAGAATGATTTCATTTCAGTGTGACAATCAACATCTTGGAGCAAATGCTCAACTTTACCTAATGAAACGGTTTAGATATTCCAAGAGTATGGAGTCGGTACTTTTCAATGCTCCATTAATTTGGTACTTTTTCTCAAATATAGTCATATAGAAAATTTAGAAAACGGTAATTTTTTAATGCTTACAATAAATGAATTGGTTTAAATGCAATTAAGAATATTGATTTATTTGAGATTCAGTTATTCTCTAGTAGGCCTAAATTGAGTGGTTCCTCAAAATAATGGCCGTCTATCAGGAGCAATTTTCGATAGATATCAAAAAATAACTCACGTTTTTCCTTGGGAATCGTGCTCATAATAAACCTTGTTTAACCAAATTTTCCGATTATTAAATGAATCGAGTTATGAATTGAAAAACACTCTCTGTGAAAAATGCAGAATTTTCAGTATGACAAAAGATTGGGAGCGATGGAATGCATGGGTTTTCAACTTTTCGGGCTTCATAATGATTATAAGTGATTGTCGCGTGACGCGGTGACACCTACTTATTCTTATAATTGGATAACTGGAAGCTTATAGGGAACAGTAAGGGATACTGTATAAGGTTAGGTGGAACGATTGCATAATATCGAATTGGTCGTTGGTAGTTGAATGAAACCATTTTTCGACTCGCTATACATGTATATACTGTAGTTTTTTTTTTATTTTTGTGTTTTTTTTTGTAAATGCATGTAGAAAGCAATCTTTGCTTTTTTTTACATTTCCCCAAAGTTTGTTAATTGAAATTTAATAAAATAAAATAAAAATGTTAATTGTCCATGTTAATTGTGTTTTTTTATGATATCTTGGAATTTGAACACTTATAAACAGTACCAAATATTATTTAATGACGCCAATCTGGTTAGGTCAAGACGTTCATTAGAACCCTTGTTCCAATTAAGCCAAAATGTTCGTAAATGCAGATATCGTTGTACATAAGCTGAGGAGGAGTCATAAAAGGGAATGTGCACGTACAATATATTCGAAAAGCTCGTAATCGTAAGTCAGGGTATGCTTGTAGCCTAATAGCGGATTCGGCTGGGCACACTCGTGTTGTCCACTTCAGGTGCGGGTGCAAATGGATCACGTGTCACTTAATGCG
>JAQGAO010007483.1:0-11258 GCA_034697705.1 Ommatoiulus sabulosus
ACTTTTTCAAACTAAACCATTCTTCCCTGACTTTTCCAGGTCATTTTTAAGTTCCCTGACTTTTCCAGGTTTTCCAGATCTGGGGGAACCCTGTAATTGCACGTGTAATTATGAAATTATTAAATGGAGCTTGAGTGGCTTCCTGGACCCCTCTGACCACAACAAGAAAGTAAAGTCGGGTATGGCGTTCCATACTGCAAAAAAAGTTATGTTTTTACTGGTTTCTTTTCAATTTTAGTAGTTTCGTAGGCGTTAATAAGTTGAGAAACGTAAACTAATTCATAAATCGACCAATTTTTCGTCGAAAACAGGCGTTTAAAACCAAACTTGGCAGTTGACAAACTCGCGAGTTCAACAGGTAGTTTTCCATGACGAGGCAAGCATTTGTTTATCCACGCAACGGAGCAATTTGCTTTCATAATTCGACCCAGTATTGAAGCGCACGACTGTCAGCCTTATTAAGCCTGTCAATAGTTGAAAACTGAGTCGATTTGAGGTCAATTTCCGCGCATTCGTGACTCATAATAAATCGATCGAATCCCAAAAGTTGGAACAGGATGTTCTTGCATGGAACCAAAATGGCGCAACGAGGCATCGTGGATCATTGGCAAAGGATTTTCTTACCTACGCCGAATTTCTCTTTATCCGAGACAGGAGTCCACGCTGGAGTCTTCATTTTGAAAACTTTTTAAAGTAATTATTTAAAATATTATTTACAGGCCCCGCCTTGCTGCGGAACATGGCATTTAAGGCCGAGCCACTCGTGCGCATGCGCGGCTGCTCAGCTGTTCGGTGGCGCCTTCTAGCGTCTTTTTCGTTCAACGCCGGCGGCAAATTTGAATTTTTAATATTTGAATTTTTATTTTAATTTAATTAAAATAAATTGAATTTAATTGAATTTTAATTTTTATATTTACTCGTAAAATGCGTAACTTCCCTGACTATTCCAGGTTTTAAAAAAATTTCCCTGACCAATAATAACGTCAAAAATTGACGTTTTTTCCAAAATCTACGCGGTAAAATATTTTTCAAAATTTAGTAATGAAATTTTGAAAATTAAATTAGAAAAATTTAATAAAATTGAAAAAAAAAACATTTGCGTGTAATTTTTTTGAAAATTTGACAATTTTATATTCGGAAAATGTAGAAAGCTTTGCAAATTTGTAGGTGGCAAACGGGGAGAATTTTGCAAATTTGTCCTCAGAAACTGTTGCAAATTTCGCAGAATTTGTACTGGGAAAATTGACATTTTCCAAAATCTACGCAGTAAAATAATTTTCAAAATGTACTAATGAAATTTTGAAAATTAAAATAAAAAAAATTAAATAAAAAAAATTAAATTAAAAAAATGAACATTTGCATGACAATTTTTTTTGAAAATTTGACAATTTTGTATTCGGAAAAATGAAATGTAGAAAGCTTCGCAAATTTGTAAGTAGAAAACGTGGAGAAATTTGCAAATTATGTCTTCAGAAAACGTGGAAAAATTTTGCAAATTTGTAGTGAGAAAACGGGGAGAATTTTGCAAATTTGTCCTCAGAAAATGCTGCAAATTTCGCAGAATTTGTACTGTGAAAATTGACATATTTTCCAAAATGTACGCAGTAAAATAATTTTCAAAATTTACTAATGAAATTTTGAAAATTAAAATATTTAAATTAAAAAAATGAACATTTGCGTGACAATTTATTTTTGAAAATTTGACAATTTTGTATTCGGAAAAATGAAATGTAGAAAGCTTCGCAAATTTGCAAAATTAGTAGAAAACGTGGAGAAATTTGCAAATTACGTCCTCAGAAAACGTGGAAAATTTTGCAAATTTGTAGTGAGAAAACGGGGAAAATGTTGCAAATTTGTCCTCAGAAACTGTTGCAAATTTCGCAGAATTTGTAGTCTGGGAAAATTGACATATTTTCCAAAATCTACGCAGTAAAATAATTTTCAAAATTTACTAAGGAAATTTTGAAAATTAAAATATTTAAATTAAAAAAATGAACATTTGCGTGACAATTTTTTTTAAAAATTTGACAATTTTGTATTCGAAAAAATGAAATGTAGAAAGCTTCGCAAATTTGTAAGTAGAAAACGTGGAGAAATTTGCAAATTATGTCCACAGAAAACGTGGAAAATTTTGCAGATTTGTAGTGAGAAAACGGGGAGAATGTTGCAAATTTGTCCTCAGAAACTGTTGCAAATTTTGCAGAATTTGTACTGGGAAATTACAAAAATGTTCCCAAAAGGGCCCTGACTTTTTCAAAAAAAAAAAAAAGTCATTCTTCCCTGACTTCTCCAGACATTTTCAAATTCCCTGACTTTTCCAAGTTTGGGGGAGCCTTGATATATCTCACCATTTAAAAAAATGGCCTAAATAAGAAAAATTAAGAAAAATGCCTTAAATGCATGAAACTAGCAATATTATTTATCAAATAATAATGTAAAAACTGTTTATTACAAAAAAGGGTGCGTAGGTTCTAAAACAAAATATTTTAAAAATTTTACAAAATACTTAAATGTTTATCAGAAAATCTCAAAAGAGAGGATGGGTGTGGCAAAATTATCAATAATTATCATAATTATCAAAATTACAATTACAGAAAAACAATCTAGATGGCGATGAATATTACGTAATATTAAAATATGACATTGTTTTTGTAATTAGATGAAAATATTTATGAACTTAATAAGAACTTTCCAGGATTTACATTAATACAGGAGATGCACCTGGGACATGAATTAAAATAATAAAAATGAATTTTCAATAAAACAAAAAATAAATTGATTGAAAACTAATTCATGTCACCACATTAAGAGTGCAAAATGAAAAAAAAAAGACGGACATCTAAAAAAATGCCCAGTCTTTTAAGTTTATTATTAAGTTTAAACAAAATTAATTATCTTTAAATTAAAATTTACCTCACCTCAAATTAAGGTTTCGTAAAATCATCAGATTTTTCTTCAGTTTTCATTCTTTCCTTAATTCGTAATAATAAAACTGGTTCATATAATTGTTACTAAATTCAATAATTGACTACGAAAAATACTTGCCAGAATTCGGATCTTGGCAAAAAAGTGAAAATGGGGTTTGTAAAAGGTTACGAATTATAACCCGATATAATGGAGCTATAAAAATAAAACTAAAAAATTCTACTATTGCTAAGTAGGGTTTAAAAATACTATTTACAATGTACATTGAGATTCTTACAGTAAGTACGAGAGAGATGTATAAAAATGAAAAACACATTCACTTAACGGATGATTATTTAACCCGTAACGACGCGACTTAATCTCTCGTTAACTCATTCCCAGTTAAACTTCACATTTTTTCCAATCGCTCAGTCGTCCGTTGATATTTCGGATTGCGTATTGCTGTTTATGATTCATTATTTTTGGATATTGCTAATTACGATGGATTTTACTAATATTGATCTTGCGTAAATTCGAGCGATTCTCAAGGTCAATGTAAAATGAATATATATGATCTCGATTCGACAAACTCTTACTATTTGTACTCACTTCACGAATAGTAAACACATCCTGAAAATTTGCTTTTCAAGATTTCGGGTCGAATTTGTCAATCCTGCTAAACGTGGAATCATTATTAATTAATTCATTGCGGTTGCGCGTACAAAATTACCCTAGAATTGCCCCTAGAATTAAAATTTCCTAATCGATAATGGACGGCATCAACGGTTCTAGGACAAAATAAACTGAACAAAACATACTGGGGTAAAAATACACTGGCAAAAAATATAGGGATCAAAAACATACTGAACAAAATATACTAAACAAAATAAACTGTGCAAAACATACTGGGGTAATAATATACTGAAACGCAGTATATTTTGTCCAGTACATTGTCCCTACATTTTTCTCCAGTATATTATTACCCGAGTATGTTTTGTTCGGTTTATTTTGTTAAGTATATTTTGTCCAGTATGTTTTTGCCCCCTATATTTTTTACCGGTATATTTTTACCCCAGTATGTTTTGTCCAGTATATTTTCTCCGGATACTGCATCAACAAAGGGCGCTAAAAAATACAAAAAACACATCGTTTAAAAAAATTCGAGGCTGAAATTGCACCTATAAATTCCAATCCAACGAGACGATCCGTAACCCCGTACCCGCGCCGCTACGAGACTACGATACGTACTTTGGTTTTCAAGAAAGAATCATAATTTCCAGACTTAAAAACCAAATCGCGTAACATAATTTCCAGCATCGCGGGCATGGGATTCAAGACCTCTCGAGGGCTCATTTCCTCGGATCTCGTAAAAACAAGTCTCAAAAACCACCAAAATCAACCGCGTTTCAAAAATAAATTCATCTCGAGGAGTCCGTGAGAGATTCGCGCCGTGAAAGCGCTACGGCCAATTCACCCATATCTGCGCCAGCAGCGCTATCGTCAGCGCCAGAACGGAGGTCCTGAAGACGGCGGCTCCGGCGGTGCAATCCACGGCGATCTTGGCGTGGACAAAGTCGTAGCCCAAGTAATCCCTGTAGTTCTGCTGCTCGATGGGAATGGGCACCAGCTGCTGGGCGGCGTCCGAGAACACGACGTCGCTGTGGGGAAACTCGGATCGAAACATCTGAAACTTGAAGATCTCTTCGGCGTTCTTGGATCCGTAATACTGCTGGGCGTACAAGAACAGGTTGATGTAGTAGTCGATGGCCGTCTGGTTGCCCTTGCGAGTGACCATGGCGTTGCCGGGCACCTTGCCCAGGTTGCAGGTCTCGAACTCGTCGATGGACTTGCGGGATCCGTCCCGGCACAGCAGCTCGTAGTCGTCGGAGAGCAGGTTCCGGCCCCACCACATGGCGTTGTTGCCGTTGGCCACCTCGTACACCGTGGTGTGCTTGACGAAGGCGATGTGACCGCCGCCTTCCACCAGGCACCTGTAGGCGCCCGTGTAGCCGTAGAAGTCCTCCGAGTGATCCCTCTGGCACACGCGGCCGGCCGTTCCGTGGCACAGGTCGCACATGTTGTCCTGCTTCCAGCCTTGGTTGTACTCGTTGGAGAGGGCGCCCGGAATGCAGCTCTTCTGGAAGAACTCGGAGGCGGCGCGGGCGCCGTCGCAACCCCAGTTCCTCAGGCGGTCGTTCTTCAGCAGGAAGCTCACCGGCATGATCCAGCCGGCGCCGCCGCCCATCGAAGTGTGGCAACTGTACTTTCCTAAAAAAAAAAAAAGGGCGTGAAATTGGACACGGTTTTCCCTGAAATTTCATACTCAACTTCCCTGACTTTACCGGGATTTCAAACAAATTTCCCTAACCAACGACAAAATTGACATACAATGGGCCTGCAATTGGACACGGTTCCCGCTGAAATTTCATACAACTTTCCTGACTTTACCGGGATTTCAAACAAATTTCCCTGACCAACGACAAAATTGACATACGCCATTAATGTTATCCACGATTTTGAAAATCGATATTTTCTAAATTTAGGCTAATGTCACTTTTGAAAATTTACAAAGGACAATTTTGGAAAATTAACATAGGACAATTTTGAAAATTTGTATTCGGAAAAGGTTGCAAATTTCGAAAGTTTGCGAATTTCTCCACGAAAACTGTTTAAAATTTTGCAAATTTGTGCTCGGAAAACGGGGGGAAATTTCGGCAAGTTTGTCTTCGGAAACTATTGATAAATTTTTTAAATTTGTCCTCAGAAATTGTTGAAACTTCTGCAAATTTGTGCGCGGACAACGGGGGAAATTTCAGCAAGTCTGTCTTCGGAAACTATTAAAAAAAATTTAAATTTGTGCTCAGAAATTGTTGAAACTTTTGCAAATTTGTGCGCGGACAACGGGGGAAATTTCAGCAAGTTTGTCTTCGGAAATTATTGAAAAAATTTTAAATTTGTGCTCAGAAATTGTTGAAAATTTTGCAAATTTGTGCTCTGGACAAACTGGGGAAATTTCGCAAGTTTCCCTTCAGAAACTGATGTTTTTTAAAATTGTCCTCGGAAACCGTTAAAAATTTTGCAAATTTATCCTCGGAATGGGTTAAAAATGTTGTAAACATGTCCTGGGAAAAGGCTGAAAATGTCGCAAAATTGTCCTCAAAAATTGTTGTAATTTTTGCCATTTTTGTACCGGAATTTTTTTTAAAAAGTATGCCCTGAGCTAACCACGTAAAAGCATTAATTTTGGATGGTGACAACATGACTACGTTGAATTTCCCCGACTTTTTCAAAAAAAAAAAAGTCCTTCTTCCCAGACTTTTTCAAGTTCCCTGACTTTTCCAGTTCCGGCGGTCAAATACGCGAGGTGATAATTTACCTCTAACGAAGAGCAAGTCCGTGTCCTTGTCTTCGATCTTCGCAACGGCAACGGCGTAAAAGTAAGGTCCGTCCAAATTGTATTGCTCGGCGAGAATGGGCGCCAAATTGAATTCCCTAAATCCGACAGAAACAGAACGCGTTTAGAATCATTTCAACTACGATCAATCACAGTGTCCGGTTCATTCCGACATCGAATTAAAAAAGTTTGACTCACTTTCCGGCAGTGTAAACATCTCCGGCGTCCAACATGGCAAGGTCCGCGCTTCCGGTGGCCAGAGAAACCATGCAATCGCGCTGACTGCGGCCGCGGAAGCAAACGAGCTCCGGTTTTAAAAATTGAGCCTTCATCGCCGTCTGTGGATAAAATCCGAGTTATTATTAACGATTCGATACCAAGGTGCCCCCAGAAATTTCATTTTCAACTTCCCTGACTTTTCCAGGTTTGAAAAAAAATTTCCCTGACCCATTGACAACGTGAAAAATTGTCATATTTTCCAAAAATTGACACTGAAAAATATTTTTTTAAAATGACTAACGACAATTTTGAAAATTAACGTAGAATTATTTTTAAAAATTAAAAAAAACATTGCGTTAAAAATATTTCATATGAAAAAATTATGTATTCGGAAAATGTTAAAAATGTGTGCTCGGAAAATTTTTTGTGATTTTAACCTCGGAAAATTTAATGTGGAAAATTTTTTCTAATTTAAACTCTGAAAAGGTGAAAAATTTTGGCCAATTTGTACTCGGAAAATGTGGAAAATTTTGCTAATTTGTACTCAGAAAACGTGAGAAATTGTAAATTTGTACGTGGAATGTAAATGCTCCCAGAGCTAAACGCGTAGCAGGATTACTTTTGGATCGTGACATCATCGATACGTTAAATTTCCCTGACTTTTCCTGACATTTTAAAATTCCCTGACTTTCCATGTTTTCCAGGTCTGGGGGAACCCTGTTTTAGGGTTCAACGAACAAATTTCGACATTCGCTCCATCGACTCACCCTCATTCGGATGCATTTCAGCATTTCCACGTCGGATACGATGCAAAACTTGGCAGACTCTATTGGACACTGCCGCAGCTTAAAAATGACCTCTTCGATGTCTTCGCCTAGAATAACGAGATGACAGACAAGACACCATTAAGTTTCAGATCCACGCAACGCAAAATCTCACCGAGGATCTAACCGAGATAATCTCTGAACGTCTGTCGGCCTTCGATGATGGCTTCGATCCTGGTGGTGTCGTCTTGGAACAACAGATTGTAATTGTTGCCGTATCTGTCGCCCTCGGACTCGAAAAGGTTGAAGGCGTCGGAGCGCGGAGGCGGAGTCTGCTGAGGTCTAGGTCCGAACTGAGGATTATTCGGCAACGTGGTCTGGAACTGACCCGTGGCTCCGAAAACATGCACGGCTTCCTGAAAATGGAATAATCCGGAGTTACTCGAGGCGCTCCGGAAGTTAATGTCCGCGCCGCTGAATTACCAAACACGTACCTTGATAAAGTTCTGAAATTTCACGATCATGTCTTGAGGCATTTCCGAGGATGTGACGACGACGTGCGCCGGTACTTTCCCCCAATTGCAAGTGGCGTAGGCGCTGAGAGGAGCCCTTCGATAACCCGTGGGACAAACCAGCTCGTAGTTGTTGAGTTCGATGCGCAAGCCGGGATTTCTGGCCATGAGTTGCGGGGTCGTGTGCTTCACGAAGGCGATGTCACCTCTGTTGCCTAACATGCACCGGAAAGCGCCCCCGAAGCCGGCGAACGTGTCCGAATCCTTGCACCTGGTATCGTGGTCAGATCCGCAGCGTTCGCACAATTTCAGCGGGTTATCACCTACGACACAAAAAAAATGGCAAAATGATCCTATTTTGTTTCACATTTATGGTTTCAAAATTTCTTCGAGTTTCAGTTTTTAACGGATTACGTTTCTGTTTTTCAACAGATTCAGTCTTTTCAACATTCAGTTTTTCGACCAATTTTTTTCTAAAAATTTCAGTTTTTCAACAGATTATGATTCTTTAAATTCAGTTTTTCAACAGATTACGTCAAATTTCCGTTTTTAACCAATTTGTTTCTAAAAATTTCAGTTTTTCAACAGATTAAGTTTCTTCAAATTTCAGTTTTTCAACTGATTATGATTCTTCAAATTTCAGTTTTTCAACAGATTATGGTTCTTCAAATTCAGTTTTTCAACAGATTAAGTTTCTAAAAATTTCAGTTTTTCAACAGATTACATTTCTTTAAATTCCGTTTTTCAACAGTCTAGATAACGTTTCTTAACATTTCAAATTTTCAACAAATTTCGTTTCTTCAAATTTCAGTTTCTCAACAGATTACGTTTCTTAAAATTTCAGATTTTCAACAGATTAATTTTCTTCAAATATCACTTTTTCAACAGTCTAGATAACGTTTCTTCAAATTCCAGTTTTTCAACAGATTATGATTCCTTAAATTTCACTTTTTCAACAGATTAAGTCTTTTAAAATTTTAGTTTCTTGACAGTCTAGATAACGTTTCTTCAAATATCAGTTTTTTCATAGATTGTTTGTTAAAATCTCAGTTTTTCAACAGATAACGTTTCTTCAAATTTCCGTTTTTCAACAGATTAAGTTTCAGAAAGTTCAAGAAATAGTTTAAATATCAGCTCATTAAAAGACTACAGATTTAACGGGATAATTTGCATTTTTTACGGACAACGCGGCATATTCGTACTTTGGGTATTCTTACTAACCTGTCGGATTATTCTTGTCGATGAGGGAATTGGGGGCGCAGCTCGATCCGAAAAAATCAGCGGCAGATTTCAGGTGATTGTTACAATCCGTGATCGGCATGATTCTGCTCTCCAGGAGCGTGGAAATTGGTAAAACCCATCCGGCCATTTGACCGACTCCGGCAAAACACGCCCTTTTATCCCTCAAGTCTTGGGCAGATACGATCGGCGATGTGCGGTTCACAACGGCAACGGCGTAATAAAAAGACTCGGCTCCTGAAAAGCCAAAAAAATTAAAATGGTTGAAAATGTGACGATGTATTTTGGATGCTTTAAGCACCTATTACACAATTTGAATCTATTATCAACTTAAGGCTGCGTTAAATCAAATAACTATAATGATGGAAACATGGAAAACACTTTATTGGATTTACCAGGTCCGTATTTTTCTGTCATGATAGGAATCAAACTGTGATATCTGCCTCCGATGAAGAGCTCCCCGGGATCCAGGACCACCAAATCGGCTTCGAACGAATCCAGCTTGCTCAAACATTCGTCCTTGGACCAAACCTTGATGCACTGCAATTTCATCTCGTTGAAGCGACCGCTGGCTTTGACCGCAACCGCCCAATCCATGCATTTCTTGTTCTCGAAATCTCCGACGGCGCACCATCGCACCACATCTTTGGGCCGATTTAAAAGCTGGCCTGAATTCAACGCAAAAGATTAAAAAGTTTAAGGTTGAAGGTTAGCGGTTATTTCATTCGAGGTTATATAGATTGATCAGTTTCAATTCGTGTTATAATTGACCGATTAAAGATTGGAAAGGCTATTTAATGAAGTTTTTCAGTAGTAATCAATTTAGTTTGGGTAAAAAGTAGAATGAAAGATGTAAATTTGATGTCTATTTTAAAGAAATGTAAACTTTTTAGGAAAATTTACTCAGAATTTAGCCAATGAGGCCTACACAACGTGTTGTTTTAGTAATGTATAATTTATACGAGGTTGGTGTGTCTTTCCAAGGGTAAACTTTCCAATTTGATGCAGAAAAGTTTAATTTTTAAATATACTTAAAAAAAAAAAAACTTTTGAAAGACTTAAAAATTAAAATGTCAAAAAATATAACATTTTTAGTATAATAATTTATTTGAATGTAAGAAAATGTGCGAATGCAAGAAACGCAACATTTAACGGGATTAAAATTTGGAAAATCAATTTATGGAAAGTTTATTTTGAAATTGTAGGAGACAAAATTATACGTCTATTTTTAGGGTCTTGGAAAAAAATTAACATATGTGACCTTAGGAGAATTTATTCAAAATTTAACCAATAAGAAAAAACTATATATACGTATCATATTGTATTCATTATAGTTTATACGAGGTTGGTAAGTGTCTTTTCGAGGTAATATTGGCCAAATTAATTGAGAAAAGTTTCATTTTTGAATTTCAAAGTACAATTAATTAAGGTTGAAATACAATTGAAACTGGGGAAATCAATTTCAGAAAAGATTAATCCAAAACTTAAAAAATTTAAATTTGATCAAAAACCCCTTTTTAATATAATAATATAATTTACGTCAATGTAAGAAAATTGCAGGAATGTTTTACATTCGAGCCTTTTCCTATTGAAACTGGGAAAACCAATTTAAAAAACTCAATTTTTAAAATTTTAACAACATTTTAGCTTCATTTTCATTCAGTTTAACTTATGACGCATCCTGTATTAAGGCCTAACGTACGTTACTCATTCGAAAGTCTAGGTGTTGAAACGTTAATTTAAAGACTTAAATTCGACCAGAAGTATTTAATTCCGGAATCTAATTAACCCGGCGTCAGGCCGGATGATTTATTATTATTAATTCCGATTAAATTAAACGAAAAAACGAACAAAACATCGAGACATATTCTGGCGCGATATACCACGCCTAGCTCAAAACAAGTGGTCGTTTTTTTGTAGAAAACGATCAAAAATGAGGCAAAGGTATCGAAATAAACATCGATTGTAAATAAAATAAAGAATACAGTACCTTGAATTATTGATATAGACGATAAAAGTATCAAAGATAACGCCAAAAATGCCATGTTTCCATGGGAAACCATACGAAAATACGGGATAACTTTTGGGCGTGATAAAAGAAAAATGGAATGAAGGCAGGTACTACTTCCGGTGGTGACGTCACGCAGGTGAGACATAATTACACCTGGCGGGCGATCTATGAATCACCTGTATAGGCGCCATCTTGACACGGATAGTCGCAGGGTG
>JAQGAO010007484.1:0-11257 GCA_034697705.1 Ommatoiulus sabulosus
TGAAAAACCACAATCGAGGATAGCCGACCCGGGAAGCGAACCTGGGTCTACCGAATGCAAAGCGAGAATGTTAACATCTTAGATACCTTGCTCGATCATCTATGCGATATTGCGCTCAATTACCCTTTTACTCTGAGAACTGATTTTATTTAACATTTTTTCAAGTGGAAGTCCGAGATGGTCATAACCACCTCCCTCCCCCTGTCCGCATTGTGTCCGTGACTCATATATCCGGCCCCTACATGAGGACATCCTGTTTGAATGGCCCCTTATACATACAGATTGTTTTAAATTTCTTTCAGAGGAAGTGTGAACCTAAAATTTGTGTGGTATCCACAGATCAGAAGCCGTCCATAATTTACGTGGACAGCCAAGGAAGGGGAGGGGGTTCTCATTATGTACACCATTGTCCACTTAAGGGATGACTCATATTATTGTCCTGTGTCAATGTTGCAAAATTACATGTGGCTATCATTGGCAAGGTCAATTTTTATGTTGTCATTAATTGTTCAGGGAAGTTCAAAATAAAATAATTTCTGGGTGGAACCCTGTTAAATCTCGCTCTATATTAAAATTACAAATATTTTTTTTTTCACTTTTGAAGTGGGGTGACATATGGTTATAACTATAGCTTATCAATTTAGAATTGTGTAGTTGCTGTACAGGCATGGTAAAACCTGCAAAACTAACTAAAATTTAAATTAATTTCTTATTCTAACTTCAGTTTCGCACTTTTCAGTCAATGATGAAATACTGCTATGTAATCAAAAGCCCCATTATACGCTCAAATCGAGACTCGATATTCTTGCATTTCATGTTGCTGCAGATTTGTGTAGAAAAATCAGTGACAATATTTGAGAAAATGTTAAATTTAGTTTGCTTATATTTAATTGTTTTTATATTGTTTATTTAAAACTTTATGGAAAAAACAAACATATATTGTAAGTATTTAGTAACTAATTCCAGTATAAATTTGCAAAATTGTGCACCCATTCCGAGTTCTAATTTTTAAAATTTTTAAATTTAACTATATCTACAAATTTGCAAAACGTCTAATTTTTTCTGAGTATAAATTTACAAATGTATAAACAGACAAATTTGCAAGATTGTGCACCCTATACGAGGATAAATACGTAAAATTTACAACATTTTTAGCTTTATCCGGGGACAAATTTACACACATTTTCAGTAAATTCTAGAACAAATTTGCAAAGTTTCTGAATTTTCTGGGTAGAAATTTGCAAAATAATACAAAATTTCCTATATCACTTTTGTGAAATTTTGCAAATTTTAAATAGTTAATTTAACAAAATTTCGAAAATTTGTTTAACGTGGATATTTTAAAATATTTAAATCAAATTCTTATGCCATTTTTAAAAAATGTTGGCAATGTTCGCAACAAAATGGAGAAGGGAAGGTGCCCGGAAGAAACATTGCACCTCCTTATTATAATTCCTTTCAGAGGGCCTGTAGTGGGTAACGATATCGAGCTTGTAAGTCAGTGCGGTAAGACAATAAAGAGATTTTACCTTATTGTCACCTGAACGAGCTTATGCGCATGCGTGGAGTGACGTTTGAAACCGTCGATCATTTTAACGTAGCGTAGACACGATAAGCAGGGTGTTAGGGACCATTCATAAAGGACGTCCTTATGTATACGCTGTCCAATTTTGGGAAGGGGCCATCCACAAATGCTGTCAGTATGAGATCACGTTATTATACCTGCCAATGATAAATCAGTCCGCTTTCCATACAAGATTTATCAATGCAGTGCTCCATGTAAAGTTATTTTAAAATGCTATAAAAAGTTTGCACATTTCGTAGTAAAAGGTAAACAAAACATTTTATAAAATTATGACTGGGCAGAATGTCCATGGACTGATGCAGGGTACCCCATACCTCGAAAACCTAGAGAAGTCAGGAAAGAATGGCTTTTTTTTTAAAAAAAAATTAATTTGCAAACTTTTTCTCGTCTACCAAGTAGAAATTAGCAAAAAATTTCACCTTTTCCGTGTACAGTTTTTCAAAATTCTCTAGGTTTTCAGAGTGTCAATTTTTCACATTTTCTGAAGACAAAATTGCAAAATTTCCCACTTTCTCCGAGCCTAAATTTTTAACATTTTCTGAATACAAAATTTTTCCATTTAATTTTTTTTTTTAATTTTGTGAAAAAAATTATGTTGATTTTCAAAATTGTCGTTGGTAAATTTAAAAAAAAAATATGTTCCAGTGTCAAATTTGGAAAATATGTCAAATTTTAACGTCGTCATTGGTCAGGGAATTTTTCTTTAAAACCTGGAAAACTCGGGGAAGTTGAAACGGAAATTTCTGGGGGAACCCAGTCATAGTCTCACATCAATATTAATATCAACTGAATTCATCTGCCGCAAACTACGTCTGCTTAATTAAAAAGAAACTCTTTTTTTGAATTTTTAAAATTTCCAGTAAATTTCCCCCAGAATTGGAAAAGTCAGGAAACTTAAAAATTACTGGGAAAGTCAGGAAACCTGTACTGAAATTTTATTTTCTAGGCAGCATCGTGGAACTTTTTCTAGTCATTTTCAGCAGTGAATGTAAGATTTCTTCAACCATTGTACTTTTTTGATTAATTGTCAATTAAAATTTAAGATTACCGTTAATTAAAGTTTTTTGTTTTAATTATGAAGCATTTGAGCAATTAGCTGAATGCAAAATAAATATCTGCGAATACTGGGCATGGAAAAGTGCAAGGATTTGCGGTGGTTCTTGAACATTTTTATAATCCAAGATATCCTGATCCTCCCATGAAAATTAACTTAAATGTATCATCACCCAGGCTGATTAATGTTTTCTGAATTTGATCAAATGATACACGAGTAACAAATAATTATTAAAAAAATACATAAAAATAAATGTTCTTTCAAAATATTAATTAGATCCTATGTAAATTTCATCAGCATGCCTTCATTGTTGATTTAATCCTATACTGTAGCATTTTTCGCTGGATCAGAATAAAATAAAATTAGTCGGATGAAAGTTCCAATCATGACTAAAATTGAAGACAAAGTAATCTTTTTTAGAATTTTCGACATTTGTGACAATTTGGCAGATTTTTCGACAATATTAGAAATTTTTCGACAATTTGGAAAATTTTCCACAATATTGCGAGTTTCTTATATTAATAATATTTCCAATTTTTGACAGTTTTAAACAAATTTTGTCAATTTGTCAACATTTTCGACAACTTGGAAATTACTGGAAAATTCAGGAAACCTGTCATTTAAGCGGCTGGCATTTAATGAAATTTCGTTTTATATGCAGCAACGTAGAACTTTTTCCAGCCATTTTCAGCAGCAGATTTCATCAACCATTGTACTTTTAAAATAATCTGCAATTCAAATTTTAAATCACCGTTAACTTATTATGTTTATCGTTTTAGTTACAGAGCATTTGGGTAATTAGCCGTATCCAAAATAAATACATGTATGCCTGCGAATGGGCTTTGGTACAAAGTTCATGGATTTGCAGTGGGACTTCAACGATTACGAAAAGACATTTTCATAATCCAAGACATCCTGATGCTCCCAACATATTTAAATGAAATGTTTCATCACCCAGACTGATCTAAATTAATAAAAATTGTAGTATAAATTATCTATTTTCCATAAATTTGAGTAACTTTCATGTAAAAACTGACATGTTTGGACAACGCGCATGCGTGCATCTAAGCTGAGCCTCTAAATGCATCCGAGTCTGTACCTGTATGGTGTAATGAGGTCTGAAGACCCGATCGCAATAATACCAGGGTGCTACTATAAGCTAACAGCCTCAAAGAACAGATCAATCCAAATAGGAACCAAAACTTTATTGCCCTGTGAACATCAGGGCGCTCATGAACACTTTTGTACAACGGGTACATTCGGGCGATATAGATCGCGAACAACACAATAGTGCTAGCGCACACTTCGGACTGGCCGAGTTCAGGGTCGCCTATAGCAGTTCCCCTTGGTTCTTGTCCGGGTTTAAAAACAATGAATAAAAAGGATCAAAATGGCATAAAAGAGATCACGATGGACGCAACAGGCGTCCTCAAGGTGATTACGCAAACACAAGCTATGATCAGCATAATTACGAACAGGTTAACTAGGCCTTGGCTTCACTCCAATACTGACAACAGGTCACCACATCACAATACGCAATAAAATAATGGCCACGCAAGGAATAATTCTCTCCCTTAAATACGTTGATCCCCCCTGGGGTCAATTCGGCACCTTACTCGGAATGCTCCTTAACCTTGGCGCTACCTGCACCTGGAATGTGTTGCGCAATCTGCTCACACATTCCCCATGAATAATATATTCATGACAATGGATTTTCTGCGTATTTTAGGAAATGAAATGTCAGTCGTCAAAATCAAACACTACTTATAACTTTTTTTAAAAAAAAAATATCATTTTAAACGTATGTAAATACATATATGCAATTAAATATCTGCATTTTTTAAAACATTGACCAAATTATTTTGGTAAGGTCAGTCTTTATCTCGTTTTTTGGCGTTTATCGTCTATTTCGGCCAGCCGCTTATTTAGGTAAATCGCCACAACCATTGTCATTAGTGAAGAAATTTGCATTGTGAAAGAGGGCCTAAGGACAAATGGCCAAAGGGTACCCTCAAAAGGAGAAGGTGTAGCTTAAGGGGGCATTCAAAAAGGACATACTCATGTAGGGGGATCTTGATCATGTAGTGAGTCCTGATTTTGGGAAAATTTTGAGGACGTCCTTTTTGAATGGCCCCTAAACGCACCAGTAGAGGTATTGGCGAAGGTAACTTCGCAATATCCAAAATAGATCATTATCAGTAGCAAGTTAGCATACTGTGCTGGTGGACAGAAGTTTCTTGAAGCGGACAATGGTCATTTCGAGAAACGCACCATTGAATAAATCATTCTTCAAACAAGTTAAAATTCTTCAATTAAAGGTAAGTGAAATCTAATAATTTAAGTATTATTTAGTAATTATTATATTTATAGATTTTTCTTCTTAAATTTTTCTAAAAATGCAGCTTTCAAAATGAAATCCGTTTAAAGCGAATTCGTTTTCCCATGAAATCCAAAACAAACGCGAACGGCTAGTCAAAGAAACAACCAAATCAAGGAAATGTTTTTTTTTGTAAATTTAGGATGCTAAACGTTGTCCGTAAATTAATGAGAATTTTACTATTTCAAACACAAAAAACGCACAGGTGGTGGTGACGTCACCGTCACGTGCTTTGTAAAATATCGAGACCTGGTCATTTGATTTAGAGGCAGAAGACTGCTCTCTATGTACATTAATTTCGGAGAATCAGACTGATTAATATAATTTAAAATGGAGATAAATGCAGATATCTTTGCCTAAATGTAAGCCCTTTTGAAAATTCCGAAAACATGCAATAAAAATTAAGAGGAAAATTCAAACAATGAGTTTTCAGCAGGCCTACGACGAAATAGCATAATACGAATTTACGATTATAGGGGCCATCCATAAAGGACGTCCGGAAAAGGGGGGAAGTATGTGAAAATGGGACACAGGCGGACAGGGGGGGAGGGGTTAAAGGATAGCGGACGTCCGGATGTCAACTTGTGCTTACACTGTCATCAGTTTTAGATAATAAATTGATTGCATTGGTTTTATTTTCTCGCTAATAAATTTATAGGCAAATTTGCTGATTTCTTTAGCTTACATGGCTGTTACATCAGCTATTAAATAAATTACTGCCCCGGTATATGGAGGAAGAGTTCATTTTGACCTTTAAAAATGGGTGGTTTGGTATTCAGTTAGGGGAAATTCCTTGTTTTATTGAAAGCTGCATGTTAATTTGTACAGTTAATTCATTGGTAGTACAGGTAGTTCATTGTCTCAGTAATATTTTGGGTAAATATACATTCTGGATATCTATTTTGCATCAAAAGTGGCAGTCACTAAACAAATCCTTGAAAGCATCAATAACTCAACATTCCCTTGATCACGAGGAAATCATTGAGGTTACAACTACAGGTATTTTAGGCAACCAAACCTCAGACGAAAGCAACGATGTTAACGATTAAAAGTATTGATGATTGGTTAAAATCAGATTTGGAAACTTTGTAGGCAATTAACCTTATTTAATTTTGTTCTGTCTGTTTTACTTACAGTTATAATATTATGTAGGTCTGTGGTTCACTAATGGTAATATTTTCAATGTAAAAATTAATAAAGAACATATTAACTAATTTCAAAATAAGGCGGGAAAATGGGAGGTTAAATCAACAGGACAAGGGTGGATCGAGGGGGGTCTAAAAACCCGGAAAAATACAGGACGTTCTTTATGGATGATCCCATAGTTCATACTAACTATCTGTCTTACTCCAAACGAACTAGATTAAGACAACCTCAAATGTTTTACATTTTTGGATAAGGTTAATGAATTTTCATGTTTCCATGCAATAATTCCCACTATATTTTGCTAAAAATGATTTTAATTAAAACATTATGAAAAAAATTACTATAAGATCTCAGATTTGATATTCTCAAGATTAAGATACTATTGTTTCAACTAAATTAATTATGTCTTTTAGCGTATCAAAAATGGACCTTAACTACGTCATCCACACATGGGATTTCTCGCTGAGAACTGCGACTTTAACGAAAATAACCCAAAATGTTGTGGAGGCTGCTTTACGAAACCCACATATATCTAACAGAAATACAATCATCTGGAGGGCTAATGAAATAGCCGAAAAGCTGGACTTGCTACCAGGAATGATAATTGAGATAAAAAAACTAATTCCATCTATTCTGAGGGTGCTGCAGAAATGGTACAATTCAAATGGTTATGGAATCAGTCCAATTCTGACACTGCATGGAACTGTGGATGTTGCAAAGAGTGCCAGAGCATTCCTGAAAAAAAGTGACTAAGATCTGTCTGCCAGTCATAAGTGTGATGTGGCATGTGACTACTGCTTGGAAGAAGGAATTTTTCATTTTGGTAAATTGTTATCTGAAGTGGACAAATTAACTTACAAAGAACAACACCACCATTTAAACACAATGCAAGGATTTTAGTACAGCATCTACAAAGGTAACTTCTCCAGAATGCTCACTCTGAATGATCTAAGTCCTGCAAATGTTGCGGACAGCATAAATCGAGCAATACGCATAGAGATGATCTTTGCGATTAAATACTTTTTGAAGAAGGCACCTCGGGAAATAGTCCAGCATATCGTAAACGAAAGGAATAATGTTATCTTTTGTATACCCCACCCATCTCCTGACACATTTGTCACGCTTTTTCGAATTGATCAACGTGACTCTTTTGAATGCACGTTCTCTGCAGCGGTACTCTATGCGCTCCTCCAATGGCCTTACCAGCACCTCTTTTTGAAAGCAGCCAAGACACTTGTATTAAAACTCAGCTTGGATCAATTCTAGGCAGTTGCCAGCATTATAATTTCCCAACCGGCGATCGGTTATAAGGACTATAATTACAAAGGCCTTTTTGTTGGCTTCTGGAACATGAGGAAGGACTCTGTTGGGGCCTATGCCGATCGTAAATGCGTGAGCCACCTACTGCATGGTGTTTTTCTAATGCAGGACAAGCACATTGCTTTCGTGGTTTTCGATGGCATCTCCAAACGCAACAAAAAAGAATATTTGCCCGATGTCAATTGCATTTGTGTCCAACTGATCCATAGGGAAGACTATAAGACACTTTGGTTTATCATGGATGTGTGCAAAATCAAGGATGAACCCTTGTATTTAAGGTTTAAATCTATGCTGAGGAAAATTGCTTTAGCATCATTACATTTCCTATTTCTCCAGAATACGACCGTGCGATTTTTAGCAATAAAGATTTTAATAATAGTTTCCATATATTTAAAAGATTAATGTCCAAATAGGAGTCTTCTGAACAACTGGAAAAGTAATGTTTTAATGCTAAAAATAAAACACTTAAAACACTACATTTCTTTGTATTTTTTTATATTTGGTGTTTGCTGTTGACTTTTTTCCCTAACTGTACCACGTAAGTACATGCTTTACATGTACATGTATATGTAGGAAACTTGGGATCGAAGAATGTCAACAAATTAAAACTTGTCATGTGATTCAATCGTTAATTGATGAATGTGTTTGTGCAAACATGGTGAACATACCACCGACACAAAGAACAAACAATTTGATATAAAACAAAATGGAGAAGAATGGATCGCTCATGTTGAGCAGTTATGAAGGAGCTAACACGTATGAACAATGTTCCCAAGAATAAAAATGATGCAAATATACATGAATATGTAGGTATATTTGCATAAAGTCATGTATTTTGGGTATTGACAGCCACATTTTTGAAAATGCTTATTGTGGTTGACCACACATAAGACAATTTCTTCTTAGATAACGCAAAATTGTAATACTCTATTCATTTAGCAAAAAAACTGAATGCGAATCTTTCGATAAAGGTAAACCAAATTTTGCGAAACAGCAGACGACGCATTAACTTCTTCATGCATGGGTAAAAGCAGACACTTACATTGATAGCAGGCGACAAAACACTTTTTTTTCCTTTGAAGTTACCGCCTCTTGAACAAGCAACAAACTTTTGTCGAAATTACAGCTGTTTTCATACACACTGGAGCAACAGCGAACAAAAAACAGTGTTCCTGGCTTAAGCATCTAATGCATCAGCAGGTGTACTCAAGATGGAATTTCTACGTTATTTAAAAAATGGAATTTTAGCAGTTGCAGTAAGCAGGCATCATCAAACACTACTTATCATCTTAACCATACGTATAAATACATACAGTATATAGGTTATGAATAAATATACAGTTTGTGTTTTTAAAACCCACAGCAAATTATTTTGATAAGCTAGTCGATGTTTAGTGTGTTTTTTGACATTCATCACTTATCTCGATCAAAATCGCTCCATGAACAAACGTGATCGAATTATGCGGCTTTAACTGTAGTTCAATGCAACAAAAATTCCGCCTGCCTCTTAAAAATTGAAAATTCAGTTTAACGATATTTTTACAATAAAAAAAACGCCCCCTCCCCGCCTTGCCATACAAAGCAATTTTAGGAGGTTGAACAAGGAATTAATTTCCAATAGCCATCATGTAAATCTTTAATTTTCTAAAACATTGTTCTTAAACAAGGTGCTTTTTTTCATCATTTTTCTTGTGTTTTAAATTAAACAACAAGAAAGATTCTTAGTAATGTTCAACCGCATTCAACACTATATAGTACAGTAAAACCTGGTAAGTTTGACCGCCAAAAGAAATGCAATGTTGGTTACTGTACACAGGTGATCATTATACAAAGAATGCCTGAATTAAATATAAACATGTAGACTGTAAAACATGTAGTAAAAAACCACAAAACCAAAAAGTACAGGATTATCATGTCCATACGCATTACATGCAGTATATTTATCGCCTTATTACACATTTGTTTTGTTTTTCAAAGAAAAATTATCAAGTTTTCCTCGTTTTAAATGCTTTTTGCTTCTTATGATCATGTTATCAGTGATTTCTTTTGATCTTAATAACACGATTGGCTGAATTATTTGAAAACCGATAGGGTTAAAGCAGAATGTAAGGTGACCCATCCGTTATCTGGTCACGTTTTAAGCTACATTTGCAATGTAAAAATTGCTAAAAAGACAGCACAAACTGGTCGCTGTACAAAATAGACAGGTGGTCACTCTACGGGAAATTTTTATGAAGTAAAATGTACACTAGACAAAAATAAAACACTAAAAAGTGGTCAACATAAACAGATGGTCACCATTCAAAGGTGCTTTTTCCATTTTACTGTATCTGAAAAACTCAAATTTGCCCTCTTACCATGCATTGGCAATCACTGGTTCTGAGTATAGATTTCAAAGTCATAATGTTAATTATGACAAATTAAGTTCAAGTTTTCCATTACAGTATGTTGTGATCACCAGTTTTCTACAATATTATGCTGTATTTATACACAAAGAATAAATATGTATTAATGTTTTCTCTTTTCAGCCCTTCACGGCCCGTAATAAGCCCGATTATGAAGCCATTCACCGAAACAAATGGCCACGTCGATAAATGGCATGAAATGCATGTGACGGGCTGAGGTACCTGCAGAGATACAGCAAAGATAGAAATCAAACCAACGTACAGTGGGTTGAAATGCAATTCTAGCTGGTCAAAAGTCCAAAATATCATGGTGACTGATCATAATAAATTTTTGTACAAAGAATCTTCAATAGTTGTGCAACAATAATATGTAAAAATTAGAACAAATTTTTTTACAAAATATTCAGAAGATAGGTTAAAAGTTAAATAAACTAAAGCATTGCCATAAACCGCACATTAAGCTGCCATCATTCGTGCTACTTTAATAGACTATTAAGCTGTGTTTAGTAAGTTTAATATTTGTTTTGATGAGTTATGCAAACAACCAGCACCTTTAGGTTAATAAAACATTAATTTGGTCTGAAAATATTTCCTCTATCATATTTAGATTATCACCTGACACCAAGCTATGAAAAATTCAAAATCTTAAATTAAAAACCATAATACATTAGACTAGAAGTTTTAGTACACTGTGCTATACTATTATATCATTATATTATAACTGAAGCTATATTCATAGACTATAAAACTCACCAAAAAACGTTTTGCGCAAAAGTGCGCATTAATTTTTTTTAATAATTTTTCAGAATGACTCTGAAAATTCCTCATCAGTTAATTTTATATATATGGGCTAAGAATTCAAAATAAAAAGAAATTACGGAATAATTGCATACATTTGCAAGAACTAGGAAACATAGCAATGCCAGATCATGTTTTAAAGAAAATGAAAGCAAATATTAGACGTTTTTCTCAAAAAATACAGCAAAAATGGGCTAAATCAGGGAGAAAACAAGAAAAATTCCTGAACAAGGCGAGAAATAAAGATAATGAATAATATAGAAAATTGTTTACCATTAAAACATTAAAAATTAACACAAATACAGATTTATTTAATGGATTATTCATCACTTTAGACTTTTATATTTCTAGTTGGCAATTTTCCCCAAAAACTAAACATAGCGAATTTATTCCAGACGTATTAGATTTATGGGAACAGCCCTTAAAGGATTAAAATCCATTATCTACTTTCTTAAACAGTGGTGATTCCCAATAAATGTTCCATTAAGGTTTTCTTTTAAACGAGGGAAAGGAAGTTAATGCTATATTTCTTGATTTTGCTAAAGCATTTGATACTGTCCCTCATCAACGTT